>KN885593.1:25124-39973 GCA_000934455.1 Apostichopus parvimensis | reverse complement strand
AAAAATTATCAGCATATTGCCCGAATTTTCTCAAAAATATTTGGTTGGGGGCTGCAGCCCCCGCCTCCTACGCCTATGTCTGCAGGGATGCCAGCCCTAAGGAACTGATGACCAGATTGGAATGCAGGTCATATACACACACGTCAGCCTCAATGAAATATGCAGATGGTGAAGTGAATGCAGGGGCGTGTTCATGGACGATGTCCATCTAAACCACAAACGTACTGAACGCCTCAACGACCGGTTAACTTTACTACAATGGCAATGCAGGCAAGCTACAGTCAGTTTATCAACACACACCGTCCTCAAAATCGTAACATATACCTATGCCTGCAGGTGGTCCAATTCCAACACTATGCTGATCTAGTCTAAGGCAGGGTCCTCCGGAGAGAACGATGTTAGTGCTATGGTTTTAATAATTGTATTGACGTAACAATCTCCTCAAAAGTACCGATAATCTTTTCGATTTGGGTTGACTTGGAATAGTTTGATCGAGTTTGCAACAATGGGAACTTCGCGTGAAATCTTTAAAAGGAGTTATTTCTCATTGGCGGTCAATTTCATCCAGAGCAAGTAGTTATCGTTCCGTAGTTGCCTGTGTAATGTTGCTGGTAGACTTCTCCATCATATACAGATCCACGACTTAGTTTTGGCGAAAACATTCTTTAAACCCGCGCTCTGGATATGCTATTTTGTACTGTAAAAATCACAGGTAGTCTCCAATATAGGGTCTGTAATATGATAGATACATTCTTTGGAGCATGCAAAAAAAGGTTATCGGTTTGTATTTCAGTACTATGTAGCCCGGTTCGCTGACATAGAGACATCCATAGTACATTGCAGATGGTCGTGTTATATCGCACAATAGGTACACGTCGAACCAGGTATGTGATTTCTTACACGTTCAAGTGCGTAGTTAGCAAAACAAAGTGGAACTCCAAAGCCACACAGATTACATGGTCCAAATTCAAAAATAAATTGTTTCCGTCGTGGAGATAAAATTTTAGTAAGCGCTACCTGAGTTTAAAATGAAAGATAATTCCAAATTCCGAGTAAGATTGTATAGTTCGTAAAAAAAAATCGTTTCAAACCTGCTTGTTCGGACCTGCTATAGGTACGTACTCCAATGATTATCTTGGCACCTTTGAGCTTCCGTATGTTTATATTACTTACAATAGCTCGATTAATGATACTGATTAATGAACTACAAAAACTAGAACCAAATAGAAACAAATTGTAACATAAAATACTTGTGTCTTCCATAAATCCTGCAATTTCTCACTTTTAGGGATCGGTCGGCGTTTTCCTTCGCGATCTGTCTGTATAGAACAATTCTCGTTGAAACTTTCTCAAAGACTCTCACTAATAAAGCCTTTCCCTAAGTAATGTTGTTTGTTCTCTCCGTGTGTTTTGCGTGATGTTCTCCTTTGCGTGCATGGTCTACATCTCTATGCGAGTGTATATACAAGTAAATATATAACCAGTAAAAATATATACTATATTATGTCTGTGTCGTGGCCTCTTCTGAACTCGGGATTCATCGGGTAACTCTAGTAGGCTCAATTTCTAATTATTAAAGGGAGGGGTTGGGAGGCCTAGACCCCCTCCTCATATTTTTCTAGCCCCCCCCCCTAAACAAAATAGTATCTTGCAGAAAATAGGTTCAGCCTTCCCGCCTGGGAAAGCTTTGGGCCCCTCTAAATAGGAAGTCTATAGTTACGCCCCTGCATGCATATAGGAGTAACGGACTGTTTTCTTTGTACGAAAAATATATCTCATCTACGTTTTGATTTTCTGAAAGATTTTTTGCAAAGTCCACACCATATATAGCTGTTCCTATACACTCTAATGACCGTCATTCTCATATGTAAATATAAATTGCGTAAATTTAGTTTTAAATTAGTTAAGTGCAAACTAATTAACGACATGTATACTTTATAGTTCAAAACCTAGTAATCCGTGTAACGTATATGTCAGTCTACACATTTTAAATTTAAACAGTTTTTGTGAACTTTGTAATATATGTATGTTTGCAAAGCTTGTTGTAGACACGAAGTTTACTTGTAAAGGAAATGATCATAGAAGTTTGATGTATATTTGTTAAATTTGCTGTTAAAATGATGGAAACGTTCATATGTAGAAAAAAAATAAATTTATACGATGAAGAAAACTCGTTGGTTAAGAAACATTTGTTTGACGTATGCGATGAGTATAGACGGATGTACATATATACATGCAGACCACAAAAAAAAAAATTGGTTCGTATATGGACATATTTAACAAAGAAGATTTGGACTTTTGGAATAAACATGGTAAACATATCAATTGCGGTTTTGCAACCGAACAGTTCCGGACACAATTGCTGTTAGTAGATTGAGAAGTTTGAGATTTAGCCTTCAAAATGTAAGAATTAGAATACTACCAAGTATATGAGAATAAGAAAGTATATTGAAAAATAACAAACTTCTCTATTCAAGCTGTCAGACATCAACTTAGTGCTACTCTCCATGGAGTATATATGATAAGGTGAACGTATATATCAGTGTTGGCACTTACCGTATCATGATTATACGACTCTAGTGTTCTTAGGAGAGACATAATTTATACCCACAAAAATGTCTACATTTTTTATACCTTCTAACAAACATATACTTATTAGTGTTATTTATAGGTATTTAAATTACTTGTTGCTGTTGTACGGCGTAGGTTGAGAAAGTAAATTTATCAAATATAACCGTGCATGACCAGACTAAAATCTACCAAATCGTGCAACTTATTATTGTATATATAGTTTCCTGACTCATCGACTAAATCAACATATATTTTCTCCCTGATTTTTAGCTATTCATGAATAAAAAAACAGAAGAATTTCACGTGAAATATCATCTCATATCTGGTAGCTCATAATGTGCTGAACCTTTGTCGAATTTCATCGAAATGATTTTTTTCTTTGATTTGTTATTTGTTGATCTACATATATCTTATTATCTTGTCACGAATAACATTTTAAAAAAGAGTCATAGCGAAGCTATATTATTGAGCTCAAATCGATCGCTCACAGTTTCATTAAAGGACCTCAGTTCTCACGTTTATATTCAATGGTTTTCAGAACATATAGTTTGGTGTTGTTTAGTGGTCGTTGATAAGTCATATCGCAACAATACTCAACAAATCAATATCGAGAAAGTATTTGTGAAAACTTGTGCAAAATATGAAAAACCTAATAAGACAGCAAAGAAAGACAAGTAACGATTTCTTTGGAGGGAGGGGGAAGGGGTGGATTGTGGAAAAATTTATTAGCAATATGACCTGAAAGTTATATTTTTTTATTATCATGTTGCTAACCAGATCTACGAAAAAAAGATGCGATAACAATTTTGGCCAGTGTTTTCGTTTGACTCAAAAGAGATATATGCCCTTATAGCTAAATTTGATGAGACAATGGGGAAACTTTTCGGATTATAAAAGTAAGCAATTTAACACGGATCCTGTAATGATACTTGTTTACTCATCATTGGATATTAAACACGTAGGTGCGTGGACTTGGCGCTAGCATCGAGTAAGAGCACCCTCCCGATATGAGTCTCATTCTAATACAGTCTGAATCGAAACATGTCAAATCCATTATCTTTTGCCATGGCTTTAAACTTTTCGATGAAAGAAGTAAAGTTGTACTCTGTTCACATACGATACAAACTGAAATCTATTTTCATTAGTACTTTGTTGTTGTTAAATTTCCTCAGTAAACATAATTTTCTTCTCTGATGACAATCTCTCATTTGATATACTTTCTTATTAATGTCTAGTCATTCTTATGTATTTGGATAAACACCTGGTCCCTCTGTGATTTGTTATTCAGATCGCCGCATGCTCATTAACATAATTACGTCTGTTATAAGCCGATAAAAGCTGCTAATAACCAAAAAAAATCACAACTTCTTGACTCGCTTCTCGTCTGACCAAAAATGTTATCGTATAAAAGCTAGGCTCGTTGGAAAGTTGTATACATACTAGTTTAACGGCTCAGCACCTATATTGTGTTGACGATTAGTATTTTGTTTCTCTACGAAAGAAAACGATATGGAATCTGGGAACATAACAATGGAGCTAGGTTCTTCATCTCTGCAGGATCTCAATCTAGCCCATTTCATTATCCGCATTTCAGTGTTTAATGCATCTGGTTCATTGGCAGTTTTATTGAATACTCTTAACATCATTGTCCTCAACAGGAATTACGAATGCTTTGGCGAAACGACCACAGTGTTTGCAATGGCCATGTCGAATGTACACGCAATAAACGGATTCATATACCTTTCATTAGAAAATGTCTACATCCTATCGGACTATTTTGCTCACCATAGTCAAATGTGTTGGTTTGCTCTCTACGTAAGCATATTTTCTAACAACACTACGCTGCAATTTGTTGCTTGCATAACTTTCGAACGTATCATCGCAGTGGGTTTTCCGCTACGTTACCATGTCTTGATGTCTCCAAAGAAGGCCAAATTCATATCATGCTTCATAGTTCTACATTCCATCTTGGTCTCTCTCTTCGTTGTACTTCATAAATATCACAGCACTTACATCTCATTTGAATCTGGTGTGCATATTTGTTTTACACACGGCTCGAGGATTAATGGAGAGATTGTTGTCTTGAAAGCACTTTACTACTTTTATAGTTCATTGTGCGGCTTGGCAGTACCAGTCCTTTTTATTATCGTAGCCAATGGTTACCTATTTGTGGTAACGATTCGTCAAGCAAAGCGACTAGAAAGGACGTCAAACCCCTTCAGTACTGATCCAGAATCTCGTCGGACCTCTCACGGAGATACCAAGGCAATGTCCTCAGCAAGACCAATTAATTTACAATTCAGAGTTGTTCGCACCTTTCTAGTCATTGCAGGAGCGTTTATCGTCATATGGGTACCTGCCTCGTTATTTGTCGTCTTATTAAACACAAATGCACATAGTTCCCTATACCAAGTAGTAGCCAGCATGCTTATAAGTTGCAATTCTTGGATAAATGCTATAATTTACTTGCTAATGAACAAGAGGTACCGAGCAGAACTTAAAAATCTTTTGACATTCCTATAAATATAAACATTTGAATATTTTGACGGTATATTTATGTCAAACGTCAAATGTCTGATTCTTTCTCTCATTTCATTTCAATCATGATATGTAAATTCAATTACGATCGTATCATCCCAATGAATACATATTTCATCAAAACTGAATTATTCTCTCCCCAATGCAAACGTGATTGAATTTCCCTCTTTTGGGAGTAATTAATAGTTTATTCAAAATAAAATAAAACTGTTAGCAAACTGCTTATCCACTAGAGAGCCTGTGTAATAGAATGTGTAAAAGTAAACTTACTTTTACTTTTACGTCAGGCCAACTTACTTTTACACAATAGTTTATTCAGTCAGAATTACAAACGCCTTTATAGTCTGAGTTATCACTATGGTTACATGTGGGTGAGGTGGGATTAACTACCTTATCATTTTGCCTCCACATTAATTACTTTCTTTTGTTAGCAAAACTATACTGATTATTGGTTTTCTTTGGATGCGGTAATTGTCATTTACTGTAATTTGTGTGTGATGACTAATCAAATAAAAAGTAGTATGCTAAGAATACAACGAAAGCATTAACTGAGAGCATAGATATAGCCTTTCAAAATTTAATTATACAACTGATTATTGAGTTTGATATAGATGTTATTATACGTTATTTTACATAAAATGTGAACCGTACTGAATAACCTATTGTTATCTCCATTTCCTTCTTTCATATTTTATGAATACCATATTTGTTTCTACAAACGTGAACGTATAAAGAACATTTCTCGATTTTAATTCTTTTATAATGTTTTTCTTTCACATTTTATGTATTAGACTTAAATGCAGTATTTGTTTCTACAAACGTAAATTTGTAAAGAACACGTCTTGATTTTGTTTTTTTTTCTCTTAATTAATTTAACAAAAATGAAATAATGAAATATTTGATTTGCAGTATGATTTAATATCTTTTTTGTATAGGTATCAAGAACTACTAAGTACGAATGTAGAAATGCAACAGCAATTCTAGACTGGAAAGATCGCAAACTGCTGAATTAATTTTCTTGTCGTATTCTTTGAACTAGTTAGAATGAAACTCAAGTACACCGGTCTTCTCTTTGAAGAACTTATCGTATATCAACTTCCTGAGAAGAAAGTTATTTTACAGAGTGTATATTTGGCATTTTGTTTTAATTTGAGAAATGGTTCATCAATTTGGTTATCAAAGATATTGTGAGGCGCGGATAAGGAAATATATGAAACGAGATAAGATGTTTATAATGAAACATTGCTTGTGTAAATATAAGACATACCAGTGTTAATGTTATTATTATTATTGTTATTATTATCAAATTTGATCAGATATCAATGTTATAACATTTATATATATATATAGCATGTTAGTCAAGAATTGGTTTCCCAAAGCATCGCGTTTGCCACCACAGTTTGAGAACAATTTAAAATGTTAACACCATTTTGAATGTACTGACCATGACAAGACCAACAATATTCAAAGTACTCCAAGAACTTCGTATATGATGCCCTATATACATTTTTTTTAATAAAAAGCCATGTGGTCTGTTGTAAGGATAAACAACAGCAGAATAAGCTGCAATGAAAAAAGCAACTGTTTCAATAAATGTTGTATCAAATATATACACCAACTAAATCGCTGTAAGACCAGTATTGTAAACTCATTTTTTAGTCTATCAAGTTTGAGACAATTCTCCACTATTGAAGTCTTTCAAATAATGCATTGGCACTACAATTAAGAATGTAAAACCACTCTTTACACTGATGGCGGGCGTGTATACCTCAACCCGACTCGATTTCTTTGCCATCGCATTCCTGAAACACTTCAACATGTCACACTGTGTCATATACATGGCATATTGTGTTCTGCTTCCTCTTTTCATATGTCCAAATACCATCCATCATCTAATGCTCAATCCTTTTTGCTAAAATTGAAATTTACTATGGTTCAGTTTCGTGACACTTTCACATTAAAAAATACGTTTCTTTTGCCACAAGAGACCCTGTGCAGTGCTACTACTAGATGGCCCGAACCCATCCCAAAATGGATCCCTCTCTTCTGGACGTTCCTCTTGTCGTTCTATTTTAGGAGCACTGTTAAATGCTCCGCCTTCGTAAAAGTCGATCACTGCCGAGTTTGGAGTCCTAAAGGACCGTCGTCTTTGAGAGTTTGCCCTTTGAAATTGAGAAAACATGTGATAAGTATCCTCCTCCGCCGCTTCTTCATCTTCGTCATCATCATCTTCCCTGTCATCTTGTATCTCTCCATCATCATCATACAGTTCTTCTTTCTCCGGAACGATTGCATGACCTGTAGTCTCCTGATTAGATCCTGAGATGGTGAATACTTTCTTCTCGTTCGAGGCAGGTGGCACATCATCCTCCTCCGCGTCAGGTCTCTTCCATGTTTGTGGGTTCAATATGTTAACTTTGGCTTCCGTAACAACTGTAGATGCAGTGTCAGGGGGGTTTGTTTCTAGTCCTTGGTTTTCCTGTGGGGGCGAATCCCGCTCATCGGACACATCAAGTACTGGATTGTCGATGCCTTGCTGGTTCGCAGTTTCAACATTTGTCGGTGGTTCATCAGTTTGCCCTCTTCTATTTCTAACTTTCAGCTGTAGAGGAACCATTAAATAATTGCAACATTTATATCATTTCTTTTCAATTTTCTTCTTATATATACGTATTGGTAAATGGCCATTGTTCTATACGTTTCATATTCTTATATCACGACCATTTTATTATGTCACAACCCAAAACTATGCAAAACAGTGAATTAGACAGAAAACGCATTTTTGAGTAAAGCAATTATTGAGCTGATAGCCGTAAAGAATTCATTTACAGCTTGATGACGGAGTAAGTTCGTTTGCACGTATATAATTATTGAGTTTGAATATATAATTCGGTGAATCATACAGGTCATTAATAAGTTAATAAATTAATAAGTTACAGGTATCCAAGAACTCCATATAGAGAGATTGTTTCTCAAAATACAAATATTGATGAAGACAAAAGGGAGAGGTACATCGAACTACCGATCCTAATAAGACTGTAAATTAGCAGCAATTAGCCTAATAAATTTCTTCGACTAGGAGGAAGCAGGGTTACATAAAAATTATTTGCTGATACGTCATTGTTAGTGCTATAGTTATGCATCGTGCCAAGTATCATTGGTTGGTTATTGGCTAAAGAATAGTACAGTGTTGCATATAACATCTTGAAACATGTGCTTTACCTCCAAGGCGCCGGCGTAGACGTCATCTTGACCAAAGGTTGGATTTTTGCGCCTCGAGTTTTTGCGGGAAAGGTTTGATCTAACTGAAGAACGGGTTGAACGAACAGATCCGCGTCGTGACCTTTGACTCCTCATTGAACTTCGAAGCATTTCACGGAAAAAAGAAGCTTGTTCTAAGTCTTGCAAATCAGCAATATCTGCAAACTTGCTATTTAAACTATAAAGAAGATAAAGAATAAATTCTGTGAATTGGGAGAAGGAAATTAGACCAGTGGCGTCTCTAAGGGGCGGCTGCATGGGGAGGTGGATGGGGAGGGGGATGGGGGAGGGGGAACGCGCCTCCCAAAACAATGGTGTCCCCAGGTGCCCCCCCCCCCTCAAATGCGATTTGTATGTTTAAAAATACTCAAACAAAAACTTTTTTTACAAAGGACGAAACGTATATGTTCATCAGTTTAACTTCTTTCCATCGACCATCACAATAACCAGTTTTTTCTCACTTACAAGGTCACAGAGGCCCCGGCGTGAACCGCTAGTGCTTAAACTTCACTACTACCCTGTATGAATTGAAATTTAAAATTTCAACAATCTTCTTCACGTTGTACACTTTCCCCAAACCCTCTTGAGATGGAGGGGGCTGAAGTATGCTTCCGCCCCAACTATTCAAGCGGAAAACATATTTTTGTTCTCTCATAATGGATAATCACCAGATATAGCACCAAATTGCATCTTATGACCCTTACTTGTTTTTTTTTTGTGTGTTTTCTTTTGTTAAATTCCATTTTTTGTAAAACTTTTTTATCCGCCTCAATTAAAACATAAATATCGGACAGACTAAGCCCGAAAATTCTTGAAAATAAAGTAACGTCAAGTTGCAATATAGCACCAGATTGCATCAAATTCTCAAAGGGGGTTACCCCTTCTCCTTAGACCCCTCCATCAGGATGGCATTCACAAATAAGCATTGTGCCTCCCTAAATAAGTGCTGTGCCTCCCCCACCCCCTCCCCCTGTGCTCCCCAAGATTGAAAAGTCTGGCGACGACATTGAATCAGACAACAAAATGTTGTCAAATACACGGCTCGTAAAATATGTTAAAAATATAAAAAACTAAATGTAGGATATATGAAAATAAAGATCATTTCTAATAAAACTGTCACCCTTTTGTAAAAAATTAAAGAGAATATACAATATCACTTTACAATAATTTTAAGGGGTATTTTTGTATTTCTTTTTTACTGTGGCACTCATTTGTTGACTGTCATATTTTGAGATTTCGCTTGAAGTTACAGTCCAAAACCTTTTGTTTCTGTAATCTCACTAAATTCAACAATCGCTAAAATGACACACTATTTCTTTCTTATTTATTTTTATTAACTGATTACAACACTGTCTGTGAAAATATAAACATTGATTAAAAAGACCTAAATCTTCTGTTTTTGCATGTTGATTTAACGTCATCACTATATACATGCAAACTATTTTATAACTTTGTACCTAGTTTATTGAAACTGCTGAAAATTCGATTATCTACTTCTTTCATATTCAGTAATAAAAGCATACTGATTCTTTTTTCTCCAAATGCTGCTATGAACGTCTATACTTATGATGACACACGCAAATATAGCTGTAGTTAATAAACCTTAACAAATGCTGAAAATAACTGCGATTCTTATTTGTAACTAGGGACCGTCTGTGGGAATAGGGTTAGTATTTATGTAAAGTTGACTTTCTCTCGATTTTAAGGAACAAAATCCGGTGAATGATGTTTGCGGGTTACTTTAGCGCTGGGGTGGGCAACCTGCGGCCCGCCAGTGCTTTTTTGGCGGCCCGTGAGATGTCTCAAGAAAAAGAAAAAAATCAATCTATTTTACATCATCACAAAAAACGAGCTAGCTGCTTAGAATTAATCGGCACTAACGCTGCTGCCAGGTTGGTCTATTATCACCCTTAATTATCAACTGTACTGTATTGACATTATGTTTTTGTGAATACAGATTAAGTAAATACACATATTGCTTGAAAGTCCTCTGAATCAAAGGTTTGAAATCAACAGCAGGTCGTTGGTTAGGTGCGGCCCAGTCAATTTTTCACTCCTTATATCTGGTCCATTCATTCATAAAAGGTTGCCCACCCCTGCTAGTTTAGCGTATAATAGTCGCTTCTCGGTATACAGATCTGCCATTGTCTTCACAGATGTTCGTAACACCTGACCATGGTAATGTTATTGTGTTATACATATGTTTGTTCATCAGAACTCATTACATCATATATCGATTCAGATGAAGCACTCCCTCCCCACTCGCAGCCCCAACCTCCTAGAAATGGGTAAATGATCAATATAATGTCATATTATATAGTTCAGCAATACTGAACTTAAAATAATCAACTTACTTAGAAGGCTCACGAAATAAGCGGTGACGATTTTCAAGTTCTGTTTTCTTTTTCTGTGAAATTCTAATTTGTAGAAAAGAGGCAGTAGATATATTATACATTTAAAATACGAATAAAGGGATGACTTGAAACAAAAAATCAGTGCTTATAATATCATAATGTTTAACTCAAATGTTTAACGACAGATAACTCAATAAAAATAATGATTATAATATGAAAATTGCACAGAACGATGTTATTTTCACTGAGCTTTTAGGGCAGTCAGCTGGAAAAGTCGAAGTTAAAATTTGGCAAACACACATTGAGACTTTAAAAGACGAAACAGATGATGACGTCAATACCATATAGTATATAGACCTATACATTAAATGTGAATGCTAATCCAATGTCTACTACTTCTTATAACTAATATAGAAATGTGCTTTTGACTTTACACACTCAACATGCAATCATCCATCATGTTCAACATTATTTATAAAGAAGAAATTATGTCATATAACAATTCAGACTTCATTTGAGGTCATGAGAGTATTATGATATGTGTGCTAGACTGCGTATCGTCCAGCCAATTGTTGATCCTCTGGTGTTAATAGGGGCATTTCTAAGTGATATTTTGTAACCGCACGTAACATATCAAATTTAGCTTTGCGCCTATATATCCATTCATCCTCTAAGACACGCGACGAAAACAAAAATTAGACATTTAAATCCCTTAATACTAATTTTGTCGTTTTAAGCATGGTAGCCATTATTCTCTTCATTAGTCCTGTGACAAACATAGGAATGGAATGGTATGTATGGAAAATAAATTTTTAATTTCCGTGTTACTTCCGTCTTGCATGTGAAACCTGATCATGATAACAGTTTGCGTCCCTCAGATTGTTTTACGAGTACGCTATTGTAGTACGATATTGACAGTATTTGAATAAGTTTTGGCAAACTTTTAACATGTCTCTGTAATTTTGTCATTTCAAGCTCGCTCGGAAATATCTTTAATCAACTCTGAGGTCATGTGAGCTATTATCTGATGAATATGATGAGAAATATAATATGATGATGCTGATTCAGCATTAAAATTCAATCACATATAAAACCACAGCAATTTTCCCAGACCAACAACCTATAAGGTTTGCGATAGTTTGATATGCAGTATAGATATGTAAAATTCGTACACAGTTTTTCTCCTATCTTTACTTGGTGAGAATATCACAAAATGCAGTATATTTTACAGATTTTGTTTGTGCCTAAATTAAGTACATGATCTAATTTGCCACACATCCGGTCGAATTAGCTCGATCTTTGCTTCTCTAGATGAACTCGTTGACGCGGCGTTCTTTAGTTAGATAGCTTTGGAAAACGTGCAATATAAAATTACATATCAATACGTTACATACACACGGTACTTAAAATAAATGCTTTCGAGTATGAAAGGTTTCTCTGATGTGTTCGTTCCCGCCATGAAAAAGCTTAAAAGGGAACATTCAATGAAACAAACATTGTTACAATGCTAAAATAAAAAAAAACTTAAAACATACTACACGAAGTTAAACAATGTTTGATAAATTATTACCTATTTGCAAGATAAACACACTTTTGTGAAAATTGTTATGTTCACAAATTTTGGGAATTTTTGTTTATAGGAATTATCCTAGATGCCTATACGCTAATTAAACAAAGACATTTGTTAACTTTGCTTAATAGTTCATTCGAATTGAAACAAACACGGATTTGCCTGAACGAGTATAGGAACGTCGCTACCCCGTAATGATGTATGGTCCCCTCCCCTCTGCACCGGTATAGGTAAAAATCATCAAGTTTTACGTTGCGGGTAACGCAGGAATGAGAGGTACATATGTCACTTTACATTTATTCGAAGTAATAAGCTGCCACTTTTTCTTGAACTTGAAGGCTTAAATATCATTTCAGTTATTGTCAAGCCGATCGCTCAACATTATTAGTAGCTATTATCGCGTTTAGTGTATACTCGGCGGTATTCGTTCGCGTAAAGTATGTCACCTATTCTGATTTCACGAAAACACATGAGAGTAGACCAACTACAACTTACCTGTCTTTTCTGAAGTAAAGGTACGCTACAATAAATAGGAGCAGAACCACAATAAGGAAGAGAGTACCAGCCGCAGCAGCCACGATAATAAGGATGGTTTGATTATCGATTCCACCAGAAGCTGAAAAAATTGAACAAATAAAAGTTATTAGCCTTAAAATAAGGACATCGAAAAACAGAAAACCAAAATATTATTTTCTTTGTGCCTCTCTAAAAACTAATATAGGACGTTATAAAAACTCTGCAGGAACGAAGCAAAAGGAGAAATAACGATTAAATTGGGGAAATGATTTTGAAACTGTTATTACATGCACCCGCCGTATATATACACGTTTGGTGGTATACAGTTAAGGGGAGAATGTGCCCAATCTCTTTCAAATAGTCAGCTTTTGTAGTCTTAAAGACGATGTCAACATTGATTGCATAGAACTAAATGGATGCCATCTTGTATTAAGAAATGGTAAATAAAACGCATTTACTTGGATACATGTGGAAGGATACAGTTAGTGTTACGCAATTAAGGACTGGAGAACTAAGATGTTTTGAGGTTACAAACTTTTGTTGGAAAGAGGAAGAAGTAGAGATATAACGTGGACGAAAGTTCAGAGGTTTATTGCTTTATACCCATTTTGTTTTGAAGGATTAATAGCCAATAATAGTAATATTTTGTCTTCCAGTAGGTGTGTGGGGGTGTAGGGGGGGGGGAGGTGAGTACCCCTGAGTTTATTCGTAGGAGGGGTGAGGGGGGGAATCCCCCAGAAGTATACGTGGTTGTCTCTGCATGGGCATGGTCCACATCCTCACTTCGATCTAACTGAAAGAGAAAGGTTATGACTAAACTGTTGTATACTGCACTACCATACCTGATATAAAACGTATACACGGTGCATTGATGGACTAAAAGTAAATCAGTTTGGAGTGCTACTTTACACTTTGAGAGGGAAAGTAGGAGCACATGTACTGGTACAGTATTGGTTTTAGTTCACAATATTTTTTGCGCAAAGTTTTATCTTGTTGATATCTCGTTATAACTGATACACAATAGCAGATTACTATTAACATTAAATTTATGGCAGACTGCATTCCAGCCTGAAATTGGAATTGGAATGAAATTGGAATTTTCTTTCATATATGATAATAACACCATCTGGCACCTGGATGAAGTTTAATTTGTACAGAAACACAAAGATATTGTCAATTTTCTGTGTTATCGTCATTTTGACATCTGATTTATTATATATATTATCAAAATGAAATTTATGCCTTCATTTCATCTTTCGATGTTTAGATATTTGCTTCCTTTTTTTATAACGTTACATAATCAGCTTACAAAATATTGCCAAAAGATATTTATAGACGTGGTCTTTAATGAATTAGCTTGGCCTAATTAGTTAGCATATGTAAGACCCAGTTAAACAATCAATATTGTTTTCATAATCATCAACTAAATTGGTCTACTTTTCAGCTGATTGGAAGGTTTGGACATGAAAGCAATATTTTGTAAGCATAGACATGTCTATCTAATTGAAAAACGGAATGAATCTAGTAAAAAGTGGGTTGTCTGACTTCAGTCATGAATCCTCAATCAGTCTTCTCAATCACGGAACAAAGTATTAACATACTCTACGAACATACTCAGACTAAATTAGGTAAGAGGTATTGGTTTGACTGCAGAAAATGAAAACGTCTGATGAAATTATTACATACCTGGAGGCGGGGAAACTGTGGAGGGCGCAGGTGTCGCCATTGCGTATATATTGTTATGATATACCGCTGTAATTGGAACTTTTCTAAGAAAGAGAAAAATCAAAGTATATCGAAATTAATTTGGAATTTAATTTCAATATACCGCCAGTAACATTCAATTCATTTGATTTGATTTGTCTTAACAATTTGAAAGATTACTGTAAACATGAATATTAGAGATGAAACATATCTAGTTATCATCTCACAGTAGTGAACAACTCTGCTAAAATATATACTATGAGAAATCTGGACCGTGCAGAGGATATTCTTGTTGAAATACTACTACTACTACTACTACTACTACTACTACTACT
>KN885593.1:783-13156 GCA_000934455.1 Apostichopus parvimensis | reverse complement strand
ATACTCGTATTCACCGTCTTGTCCTGTTCGTGGGCGAATCACTTCTTGCAATATTTTACTTGTTTATAGGCGTTAGGGATATTCTGTACATAATACAGATTTATATATGTCTTGTGTACCTTCATAGCGCCACCATTTCATATGTCTACACATTTTAGAAATAATAGATTGTGGGATTTAGAGCTCTGTATAAAGAGTCACACATTCATGCAGTATGGCGCTGCAATTAATATTTCCATTGACTTACACACTAAACTCGTCACTTTCAAGGCTTTCAAATATATAGTTTCCACAGAGCGAGCGCTTGGCGCAAAGATTTTATCGGAGCCGTAACCTTAGGGGGGGGGGGGGGGGCAGTTGAGGAACATCGAGAAACATTTATGTATCGTCCAAATGTCACACAGTGGTGATATGACATGCGTTTAAACCGTGGCAAAGTTTCAGAAATTTTTAGTGGGTGGGCCATATCCTAAAAGGGACCATCATGAGACTATCTAAGCGGAGCGCCACCATCAGTTGGCGCGTAGCGTATGAAGAAATTTATGCCAAAAATGCCTCCTATAGATATCAGGAAATGGCACTCCCCAGGCCTTCTGAGTTGTATCTAAACATTGTTTATTTTTACATCTCATGTTTTAGAAATTTACACTTTCTAAATAAAAATGGTAAATTAGAAAAATCATATTTTGTAAACCCACTTTTTAGAGCAAAAATAGGACTTTACATTACTTTTATAAGCTCTGCTTTATTCATTGTTTCACACAGGTAATTGCAGATGTAAAAATAAGCTAGGGCATTCCGATGGTAGTTGTAGCCTTTATGGAGCCATATGGGGAATTTAGGGTAAATTACGGTTAGGCTTGTGTTGTCATTATATGGTTTACGTGCCAAAAAGGGACCTGCTGGGAGGGGGCCAATGAGCTGAGTGGGTGGGCCCCCATTATGTGGATCCGGTGATGAGTATCTACATTCGAGAGATCTGTCTTCTCCTTGGTAACGTGACGTGACAGTGAAGGAACATCTCTATGGAAACATAGCAGTGGAATTTTACCCGTTACTTTATTACAATCAACATATAACTTACAAAGTTAAGTTTCCTTATTTGCAACAGTGGTGAAAAAAGCCACCCACTTTTTCAACAACAAAATTTAATACGGCCAGCTGGCGATATTCAGTAGCTTACCGTGATAGACGCCGATCCTACTCGCGAAAACCTTGGTACACTACCTTGAAATAAACGGCTGGGTGTGAACCCTGACCTGCTGAAGTCACAAAGTTAAAGTGTTACACATATACCCTGATATCTGCTCAATTCAGGTATATAGGCCTATAGTGATATGTTTTATTCTGCCTGGCCTTTTGATATAACCAATCTTTTTCTCTAGCCCTAGTAGAAAAATTGAAAACCCTGATCTTTGCCTACAGATACCATATTACCTCATCTTTGTACAACAATCGAAGCAGAAAGTTTGGTTTAGGAGAGATCAACCCTTTACGTAACGATTGAAACATCAAATGGGCAACACGCTGGAAGATAACTAACGGCGCAACGTAGAACGTAGTCATAATCATTATTTCACGTAAGCCTTCCATCGATTCGATTACGACATTGTGAAGTTGATTAGATTTAATATTTGTTTGTCAAAAATAGAACCTATAGGAGATTTAAAACTTAGTACATCAATGATGATGCATTTGGTGATATGACACGAAATTATCTCAAAACTATAAAATAAAAAATATATAAAAAAAGACGCTGGATATATAGACGATGTTTGTCTGCTTAAAATACAATATTAGAACGTAATAGTGCATGTCATTATCACCTATCTGAATTTAAAGATGGAAACATCTAGTTCCTAAAGGTCAAATTGTAGAATTCTGCTTCGAAATAGTATCTTAATCTCATAATTTAGTGAGTAATTGACCTTGTCTTTCTGTCGAGAATCAAACCAATGAAAGCGACAAATCTGGCGTTTGCTTCAGTCAATATTCTTGCTGAAACAAATTGATTGGATTAAATCTGGACGGTTCTCGTCAACATCAACTTTAGTACAGCAATACATTGCTTACGTTACTTTTGACAATATATTGCTTTCCACCTGAGAGAAAACTTAATTAATTCAGTCGAGTCTATAGTCGAGTCACGCATACGTCTCCGCCCAAAAGGAAATATTCCAAAGTAGGCTATATTAGCTTGGAAAGAATGACTTTTTGGAATCCATGACTTGGTCTTGAACCTGCATTCATATCTGTGATGATATTAATTAGATAAAAGTTTGCAGGAGCAACGAAATTGTCATACCTTTTGTCCGTTATTTTAAATGATAAAATCTACGGATGTTATCTAAACTTGATCTTAATATCTTTCAATCATGCTCTAGTATAAACCTTCGTTTGTAGGTACTTGGGTATATACAAGAGATTACTAAGTATACGGCAATTTCATCTGTTGTTTCCAGAGCGATGTATATTAATTGACCTCGGAGGTTTTACGAGAGCCTATTGCGCAATACAGGTCAAGGTTAAAGTATGCTGCTCAGCGCGGTAAATGAATGTTTAAGACGGTATACACTCTATCTGCACTTGTTTATACGAATTCGTCCTTCCGTTTATGGGTGGCCACAGTGGACAAAATTTGGGAATTTATGCCGATATATATTCGATTTAATGCTGACATAAATACGATTTTATACAGACATAAATTCCATTTAATGCAGACATTAATTCTGAGCCAATCAGGAGGCTGTTTTATATATCTACATCAAACGGATTTAATGTAGGCATAAATTCATACAGACACAGTATATTCGAATGAATGGTGGAATATATTTAAATTAATGCTGGCATAAAATCGATTTTATACTGGCATATGCTAACATTTAATGCTATTTAATGCTAACATTTAATGCTAACATAATTTAATGCTAACATAATTATATTCGATTTAATGTCAGCATATATTCGATTTATTGGCAGCATATATTCGATTTAATGCTGATATATTTTCGACCAATGAGAGTGCAGGAATATGTGTCTGCATATATTCACTTCCAACAACAATTATATTCGGCAAGCATTACCTTTAATTATGAGGCATATTTATCATAACCTTAGCAATAAAGATTACAAAGAACTAACCAACTGACGTTTTCTGACATCAGCGATATACCTTACAGCACTACGGTATGTTTGTGTTCTATCCGCAAAAGTATTCCCCAACAAGCTGAACAGACGGAAATTCTGCACATGCGTATTAGAAACGCTGAACGGGCTTATTGAAAGCTCATTCCGTTTGTGGATTTGACCGTCAGAAAAGTGATAATTAAACTACTTAACAATTTCTTATTCAATGTTGTTATTGATTTTTCTGAACGCAATCAGTGACGTGTGACCTACTTTATTGTAATTATTGCCGGTAGGAATTATGGCAACGACATAATTATACGACAAGAGGTCATATTAATTATTTTTATCGTGTAATACGGTATCTGGTATGAAAACAAAATAGGTTTTTCAATTCATTTTTGCTGGGGTTTTCTTTTCGCTACAATTTCTTCTAATATATCTTTCAAGGGATATCTCTTCTTTCTGAGAGATTAGTTTTTACTTATTTTTGTCAGAAGTTTTTGTAATAATATTATGGATGTGCAAAGAAATGAACATTTCTTTAACTTACGAATATAAAAATAAAAGCTGATTTCTTTTAAATATGTGTTTGTCTGTTTAAATATAAGTTGACATTGTTCTGGGAGAAGCAAATAAATATTCGAGTTAGTTATATTATAACCATGCTTGCCGTAGATTACAAATGTAAATATAATTCACTGCATCAAACAAACATCAGAATCTCAGTTGGTCGTATAACTAATTTGGTTAGACGAAGAACATACAACCTTTTAAATAATTTAAAACTAGGGTAAATGAGAAGGAAATAAAACTTCCGGCGTTACTTTATCCTTTTAGCCTACTTTCATATAAGGAAGCTCATGCGGTTGAGCTAATTCACATATGAAATAGTACGCAACTTGAAATCATTTGATCAGCAAGGAAGCGTGTTACTGGAAATAATTCATGTACGAAGTGCACGTTTACTTTAACATACAAATCTATCTCTGGTATTATATCAGCTACAAATGGTTATGTTTACAATTATTGGGGATTTCAAATATATCCTCAACGATGAATCAAAACGCCATAAAAGTAAAAAAAAACCCATCAATTACCGTTTCCTATTTTCGTGAAACGTGTTTCACTTGATGTTAGTTCACGTCTTACTAAGATGACATTTGTCCTTCAAGTTATAGCTTATATCTATAGATAAGTTTAGCGAAGGATCGTTTAACCTTGTCTTCCTCTAATTCGTTTTTTTTTCAGGTCATTAACGACGGATATGCTCAGCGCTATACACAACATTTTAATTACGTCTTCTTGATTATATATTTTGTTCCATTCAAACATGTATTATTAATTGTGAACAGGCATGAAAAAAGATTTCAGTTTCTCTCAAAAGTAGACTTTTTTTAATAGCTATTGTGAATAACCATACAGGTAACCAGGAATGGCAATATGAAACACACATATTGCTATTATGACTGAGCGGAGACGGGGTATATGTTGTTGGAGGAGAGGGTTGATAAATTATTTTAGCTTTAGTTCAGCGAGGGAAGTTTGCATTGGAAAAAATAGTTGCATTTTATTAAATTGTTAGCAAGTATGATTCATTTCAAATGTCTTACGAGGCATTCTGAATTCCGTTCAGAAACATAATTTTCGAACACAATATTAAACTAGAAAAGTTAAAAAGAGTTACTGATCATGTATGTGGCCTTCATCTGCTTTCCTCATCTATAGTAGTTGGTGTTGATTATTGACAATATTTGCTCGTAAGGATTTCAAGGCAAAGCGTATAAACTAAGTACCCCTTGTGTGATCAATCGGAGAGAATGTATTCACGGACCATACGTGCAACACAAACTTTGAATTTTTGCCTATATGGTGGTGTTTGTCGGTAGAAACTATAACAATTGTCAATATTATCAAGTAACCTGAAATTTAATTTGTACACGCAAATGTTCCTTTAGATATAATCCCCACACCTCGGCGTCAATGATTATAATTTGAACATATTTTGAAGAAAACTAAACGAAAATTATCGTTGGCTTTGAAAGTGATCGGGCTGCAATAAACTAATTTAAAAGCATATTGAATTATATATAATAAGTTCAATATGACATTGAGCAGCAGATATAAATAGGAAGACCAACAACTTACTGATGATAACATCGGTCCGTTTTGTGTTCTCAGTTTCAGACCTTTCCAGACCAAACCATGTAATTAAATTAGATTTACTGCAGAGTCCGTGACTATATTTTATCCGCCAATAACTGCAACCGAGAGGCGTTTCTGATATGAAATGTATAAAGTTAATGGTTCGATCTTATATCTTGTTAGTATGTTAATTCATCCAAGCTAACAGATGGTGATCACGTCATGCACGTTCCGTTTGTGTTATTTGGTCTTAATCGGTAATAATAATTTTAAATATCAGGAAGGTTTTAAATTTATCTTTATTTTGTGATTAAATTAAACGGTGTAACAAAAATAATTCGTCTGTCATCCGTCGTTATATTTCTGACCCGAAATTCATATGAACTTTCTTATTATGAAATTTCAGAAAGGATATTTTCTACTTATATTTAGCACTTAGCTATATAGTAAGTGCGAGGACTGGACCTTGCAAAAATAGTAAACGAATTTGGTGTTCATATTGGATACATTGCAGACTACAGCCGGTTATCACGGAATCGTCCTTATTACAGACTTTAAAGACTGATTTGAAACTTAATTGTTTATGATAGATTTCGTTGCAACAGCAAGCCCACTGCAACAAATTAACTTCTGCAAGTCTCCGCAGACTTCTGTTGGTTATTTGGTATCCAGCTCTTATTGTCTACGTTTTGCTTCAGAGAACCTTCAAGTACAAAATGAACTCTTTAAAGCTACTTATAATTATAGTTACATTCTGCAGCAGGTTTAGGTAGATGATCAGACCACACGTTTTGTTACCAAGCATCCACCAGATATACTCATGCATCAAGGACAGCATGTATCATCATAGCCCTATCATCACATGCATCTATTAGAAATAGATACAGAGTCGACAACAGTCAGACGATAACTGGTTACCACGCATACAGGCAGACGATAACTGGTTACCACGCATACAGTCAGACGACAACTGGTTACCACGCATATACAGTCAGACGATAACTGGTTACCACGAATAAAGTCAGACGATAACTGGTTACCACGCATACAGGCAGACGATAACTGGTTACCACGCATATACAGTCAGACGATAACTGGTTACCATGCATACAGGCAGACGATAACTGGTTACCACGCATACGAGCAGACGATAACTGGTTACCACGCATACGAGCAGACGATAACTGGTTACCACGCATATACAGTCAGACGATAACTGGTTACCACGCATACAGTCAGACGATAACTGGTTACCACGCATACAGGCAGACGATAACTGGTTACCACGCATATACAGTCAGACGATAACTGGTTACCACTCATACAGGCAGACGATAACTGGTTACCACGCATACAGCCAGACGACAACTGATTACCACGCATACGAGCAGACGATAACTGGTTACCACGCATACAGGCAGACGAAAACTGGTTACCACGCATACAGGCAGACGATAACTGGTTACCACGCATACAGGCAGACGATAACTGGTTACCACGCATACAGGCAGACGATAACTGGTTACCACGCATTCATCCGTTGGAGTGCACTCAGCTATAGGTTTATCATAGTTGCGAAAGACTTTTAGATGTGTTCATTATTTGCAAACGTTTAAGCATTCTTTAACAGTAACTGCACTCAGCTATGTTACTGCAGAACCACAAGGTGGGTCTTCACAAGAGGAGAGACTGCATAGTTCGCTATAGGAATTTTCTCCATGTAACGATTATATAGGCCTATGGGCTCTTTGGAACAGATTTTGGAATATCAAAGAAAACATTGATGGTTAGAACTGGATTCGAAGCAGTGACAACGTCAACGAGTCCTGCCAATTCAGTTTCCATCCCTTGTAGTTAGTGATGAACCTTTAAGCATGTTTGTTTGCTTACTGTGCTGTACAGACACCACAGTAAGTTTCAGTCGATAATCACCAGAGCGCAGCATGCATGGACAAAATTTCAAGAGACAATCGGCAACCACCTTCATATGATCACGCATGGTTGTCCAAGTTAGTGAAATGTAATTAGGATTCAGCTCCTTCTACTGAATTCAACATAAACTGAACTTTTCTACATCAAGAGAATCGACATAACAACATTTCAAGCTTCGACTTAATGGAATCAAATATGAGGACGATTTGAAGAAGAGAAGATGGAGCAAAGGAACAGTACAACTGGAAACGGAACTGAAGAACTCTTTTATCCTCTCGCTCTTCGTCTGTTTGTTTCAAACTTAGTTGGATTACTCTGTATCGTTTTTAACTTAATCAATTTGGTAGTCTTCAGGCTGACATCGAGTTGTTTTGGAGAAACGACTACAGCTATCGTTAAGATACTCGCTGTTACAGATTTACTTAGTGGTGTCTTGATAATTGTATATGACAACAGTGCAGTTGGTCTAATAGCATTCGATGTGCAAATCAATTTTACTACATTTTGCGTTGTATTTCAGACGGCTCGTGTATTTAACTTCCTTTGCTCATTGCACGCGATAAGCTTTCTCACCGTGGACCGTTTTATCGCTATTCGTTTTCCATTAAGGTACACTACCTACCTCAATCCAAGCAGAATATATGGAGCTTTTTCAATTTTTCTGTGTTTTAATTTCTTAAATGGCCTTCTTGTCGGTACACAAGGATTTACTTTAAGGGGCATTGGGTTTGATTACAACGTACGATTTTGTATCTTCACTGACAAACCAGATATTGAACCATTTTCCTATATTATATACGTATTTTTCTCCAATATCATATCAGTTGCAGTTCCATGCATTGTTGTTGTGGTTAGTAATCTGTATTTATTGTTCGTAACAATTCGCCAAGTCAAACGGATGGCAGTGGTCCTTCCAAAGAAATCGCGGCGTGCAGAATTTCAACCAAGTTCATCCAATCAAGCAGGTGGCAGTAGCGATACCGCAATAAAACAGGTGATAGCAGTCAAACATGTAGTTAGAATCTACTTCACGTTTTGCTTAATAACCGGTGCATTTGTCATTTCCTGGGCTCCTACTGTGGCTTTGATTCTTTCCAGGACGCAATCTTCGACCACGATTTACCTTAGTCTTATTTCTCTACAATGTCTTTGCTTTAATGGATTCGCAAACAGCATTATTTATCTGCTCATGTTAAAAATGTTTCGTAAAACTTTGAAAAAGGCTCTCCGAGATCTTATGTGTCGATGAACATCTCTGTTGAGCCTTCAAAAATGATATACAACCTTTCGGTACCTCATAATATCGATTGAAACACCATGGAACGCCGCCGTTGTACCACTTATTTTTAAGCCCTTTATAGCATTTCACACAATAAGACAAAAGAAGGGTAGGGTTTCTATAGGAACATTGGTCAAGTACGGTAGTGTTCAACTTAATCGAGAGTACCTCTGAAATGGGAGGATAGTGTTTTTACTCTTGGTAATATTTACGATACGGTAATATTACTATACGGTAATACTTCTACGGACTAACTGTTAAGAGGACAATATCGAAAATTCGAATTATGAACAAACACCATTGACAAAAATTGGGACCTCTCATTGACTTGTGCGTTCATGTAATTCCTGGAATCTTGCAAACAGGTCAAAATAAAAGTCGAGATACTTTGCTAGTCGTTATTTATCTGAATGGAACGGAAACATTCGCTGTGACAAAACGACACTAGTTTTGAAAGTTACGGCGCCGGTTATCCAATAGCCTTGCGACTCACAGATGTGCGATATATCTCCAACATTTTGAATATGTACGTTTTGAAGGTGGCGCCTAATTGTTTCGGAGAAACCCTTACCAGCTTGATAAATTTGCTGGCGATCGCAGAATTATCGAATGGATTATTCACTTAAATTTGTGAAAACTGTTCTTTATTTCGTGTTCTTCAGAAAAAAATATTCGTATTTATTTTGTTTCATGTTTCAAGTTTTTAGGATGATAAACGTTTTTAGTTCTTCACACCTAATTTACATTTGTTACCGTTGATCGATTTCTCGCTATTAAGTTTACTTTCAAGTACACAAGTTTGTTGTCTTCTCCGGAAGAGTTTTACATCACTGGTAGCCTTATTATTCTGTATGATTCATTTATTTATGTCATGATATCAAGTAGAGCATTAACATCCACTGGGATATAGCTTATGACGTACAAGTCAGGTTTTCTATCTTAACTCGAGATTACAAGCTTAACACAATCTCTTCTCTAATACAAGCTTTGTTTTTAAATGTATTAGGGGTATTTATACCAGCGTTATTAGTACTGTTCTATAACGCGTACTTATTTATTGTAGCTATTAAAAAAAAAAAGAATCCAATAGTATCCCGTGTGTACCCATGCCGCACATTGATGGACAAACAAACGTAGCGAGAGCATTGGATACGTCTGAAAGTCACGCGTCTCATGAGACGAGAATTACGTGTAGTCACAATATTCTTCATTATTACTGGATTTTTTTATATATATAATTGCTTGGGTATACCGACATGGTTTTTTATATTATTAAGACGATTTTGGCCATCAGCACGTCACCTTAACCTAGTCCAATACTAAATATTGACCTTAAACAGCGGGGATAATAGTATAATTTACCTCACGATGCTTAAAAGCATCAGAAACGCTTTCAAAAAGGTACTTCAAAAGATTTTCCACAACTGAAGACATTTCAAAAGCATAATCGCCTTACTATTTCGAGGATGGTAAATATGGAAGCGGCTTTAAGGATTTTCTTTTTTAATATCTTTTCATCTTTCTGAACCAATATAAGATTAACTTCAATAATGTATTTATATATTGACGTTTTGATATGTGTGTATATAATTTACATTCACCATTGCTGTTTGTTCAATATCTTATGAAACGTGTCGGGAATTTTGTGTACTGTTTTTAATCTCTATATGGTTACTTATCAGCAAGTATATATTTTAGCGCCTGTTTTTAAGTCGCTTCATATACTAAGATTCCGATTACTTAATTCGTGCTTTTTCTTTAATGGCGAATGAAAGGATCAAACGTAAATTGACACGTTTCTAGTTGAAGATTTAAGATTATTGCGATAAATAAATAAATAGCAATGAAATATTAAATCCAAACAAGAAGACGAAGAGCGGATAAAATGGTATACTAATAACATAAGAGCAATCTTCATTTTTGGAAAGAAGATGGAAATACATAGGAATATAAAATCAATAAATGGTTACATCGGTGTACTTGCTACATCTCCTGTTGTTAAAACCATATTATGTGCAAACCAATCTTATACCTCAAACCTTTTGTGGGTTCATATTTGTAGAGTGTGTCAGCAAGGAAAGGCTAAATGAATACGGTACACATTTAGATGCAAAGCGAATGCAAAAAGTGCAATGTACAGATCGTCAAAAGAATGGTCCAAAGTTTTACTACAAAATGCTAAAAGGTTTCATCAAAAATCTTTACCTATAGACGCTGCCGATATGCTCCAGGTTATGTCTAGATGTAAAGATATTTAAAGGTCCCAGTGTAGCAAAAAGTCTTTGAAGTTGGCAATAAAATAATAGTTGGAAGCTGATCTTAATTCGGTGACCATTATTTGTCTTTATAGTATATGTGTGGGCAATGTAGTGATGACAGGCTTTTTGCGTTTGGTATAGGCAATCTTATCAACATAATGTATTCAATTCATCAATCTAAGGTTTAGACCAATGTTAATAAACCTGTTTTGCCTGCAGGGTGACCCTGAGTTTTACCTTAATCATCTTTGAACATTATTTACGTCCAAGATGCATCCGTTTTTTTCCACAATCACTTCTTTATTCTTCCGAACTTTTTGGCAAACCTATATTAACGGGTCAGGTACAGGTACCGCTCTTTGGATACCAGGGGCACAGGCTTTTGTCATGTCACAAAATGAATGTTAATCGGTCATTAATTTATAAATTTGCTTAAATTCTCGATATTTTCGTCGGCGCACTGCAGACACTTTTCATACATCATTGAACATGCATTGGTAGCATTGAGAAGTTGACACGTGGTAGGTTAGGCTTGGGTTTCAATTTATCTTTTCTTTAATTGAGCAATAGCTGTAGACTTGAAATGCTAATAACGTGTATAACAATGGTTAACTCATACAAAAATGATAGAATTTTGCTATAATTTTAAAGTAACGTGAAATGTAATCGCGACATGCATTGTGGTTTTAAATATGCACTATAGTTCTGTTTCATGGTATACTTTCTATTTGTAGCACTGCGTGATCGTTTAGAGTAAATGTATTATGAAAAAAATGTGTTTTTTTTTTTATTACAATTTGTCGTAGTTTATATACATTTGTATCAATTGAAGTATTTTCTTTATAGATGTGTTAGGAAAAAGATGATATCGAAAGTACTTCTTTTTCTTCTTTTCATCTTTTTATGTATTTTCAAACGTTATGATATAATTTTAGTCTTTAACTGAGAGATAACACGCAGAGTTTATCTACCTCTCTTCATATACCGGTTTTAACTTTTGTGAATATTTTGTTTATAGTAGTTGGTGACCTTATAACAGCAGTAGAGGTAACTTACCAACATTTTGTGCATAGTTTTCATTTGTGCACAATATTCGAAAACAACAATCTGTTGTGATTTATTTGTATGGACAGTTATGGTCATGATAAGTGATCAATACTTCCCACTCCGCTGCCACCTTCCTCTACAGTCTTACATTAATTCACGGGAATGCGACAGTCCAAAATTCATTATGCAAATTCCTAAGATATCATCACGTTTACTCTCAGAATAATAAACATTCTAAAAAACGTTCTAACGTTATGACTTCTGGACAATAACCAAATGGCTTAAACAGATACTCAGTTCAAGCCATGGCAAATGTGATTCTCCCGCAAGCAGTGTTGTGTACAATTTAATACGCTTAATATGCTTAAATATGCTTAGATTCTGGCATGCTAAATCAACTCTGCGGACTATCTGCCAATGAAATTAGAGCAAAATATCAAAGTGTCGCCACGGTAGGGAGAAATAGGAACACGCGACCGTTTACGTTCAGTTTGTCTGATGATCGCCGTACAGGCGTGAAACTCGAGTAACAGCACGCTCTTAGTTACCGTATAACGTATAGGAATAACATATATTTATATCATAA
>KN885592.1:34597-82929 GCA_000934455.1 Apostichopus parvimensis | reverse complement strand
ATGTGTCTCAAGAATCACATTATCACACCATGTGTCTCAAGAATCACATTTTCACACCATGTGTCTCGAGAATCACACCGTGTGACTGTTCCATTAATGACCTACTGTGTCGCATAAATGAGCTCCCAATCTGTTTTGTAGGTACAAAGATGTAGGCAGTTTAACAGCACCTCATCTCCATATGTAGCTACAGTACATAAGCATGCTAAATGTATCCTCCCAGCATGTTACAATCTCTCATAGTATTAAATCATTTGCCTATTAATCTTCACATGATGGAAAGTATAATAGGATAAGATATGATAAGAGCAACTTTATTACACCCAACAAAGGGTAATTGAAAGCTCGCATAAATCAGTAATCAGTATACAAAAATATGAAATTATAAACACATGGATGACATCGTTCTATGAGTAAGTGAAAAACTTATCTTGAGTAAAATACTTGGTAGGTTTGGTGGAAAAGAAAATAAGAATGCAATTGAGTGGAGTAGCTGCCTAGGTTAGAAAGATATAATGAAATGAAAGAAACCTACCGCCAGTGAGATAAAATGCTAGAAACTGTTCCCTGCCAAGCACAGCTCCAATGGTGGGAGTGAATGACCATAAGACATACATATTGATAGCTAGATGCCAGAAGGAGAATTGACTAAATGTTGATAATACCATTGGTAAACAGGTGGCCTCTAAAAGAAAAATAGGAAGAAAAAAATATCAGCAATTAATTGTACTAAAAATGGCATTCTACAATATTTTTTATTTATTCCAATTCTTCACTATCGGGACCACAATTCTATAGGTAACCCCAAATTGCTCACTCCCTGATTTCTTAATTTATACTTGAGATGCATAAATATAGTTGTATAGTGTACTGTGTTATAAACTCTATTGTATTTTACTACTTTTCCATACATCAACCATCATTCTAGAAGCACCCCACCTAACATGGTTACTGCTTTGGTATATATGTTACCAAATCATGTAGTCCCATAAATTAAAAGTGCAAGTTACAAAGTTTGAATGATGCACATCATTGACTGTTACTACTTCCCGAAAGAATATTTTATTACCACTTTCCAAGAGAAGGTGAAAGTCCATCACGAATAAAAGCAGAGTAGAAACATGAAGTACTCACGGGCAGCAGGGCTGGCACTAAACCAGCGTATCATAAACATCTGCAGGGCTGGAACACGCCAGCAGGCAAAGACAGCCACATTGGTTGCTATGATACCGAGTACCATCTTCTGGGTCCCAGAGAGAGAATGATACCATCTATTTAGCTGCAAATATGAGAAGACAAAACTCAATACAAAAGAATAATAATATGAAGGTCTGCTAAAATTATTGACCAAAGCAAAACAAATCTTTCTGAAGCAAACTTCACCAAGTGGCAGTTTTGATGCAGCAACTGTGGCAGAGTATGGAACATTTTCTCCTATTAAAATTACAGAATGTTATCATTTGCAAAGAAAAGGGGGTTAGACATTTCCCTATTGGAATAGGTAAGCTACGGGAAACATTTAGTGCCCAAAGTTTGTGGGACTGTTTGGAAGGCTGTACCATTTCAGTGTACATAAACTTTTATACATCTTTGAACTTGTATAAGAATTTGCCCAATTTGGATAGAATTTTGGGATGCAATACCAGATAAGTTATTCCCTGTAAGCTAAAGTATGCAGATCTTCTGCAAGTTATGGAAACACCATTAGTGCTTTGTTTAGACCCAAATATCGTAACTTCCGTTCAGGCAAGCAATTGCTAGAAAATGTGTAGTACATGATTAAACACATCAGTTCAACATTCAGATAATGTGTTGGAAAGTGCTTAACCAGTAATTACTTGAATTCTGAACTCTCCTCTCTTCTCCGTTGCAAAGAACGACTCTGCAAAGTCGTGTATTCTGGAGCTGGTGGCCTTTGACCTCATAGATTCATATTGCCACACAGCACACCCAGCAAAGCTCCCACCGGTAAACTGAAGGTAAATGAGGCAAATTTATTCAGGATTTTTTGGAGAAAGATCCCACTGAGAAATTACTTACATACATTTGAAAGGTTAACAAGTGAAACTTCATTTGCAATTGCAGCAGTGATAATTGGCACTGGGTATCTTGGTCTGGTTATGTTTGTTGTCTGTTTATGTAGTTTAGGTGGGGAGGTGGGATCAAGCCTGCTACCCTATGTTACTTGTTCCTTGCTAATAACATATCATGACAACCATGAGCTTTCCAGTACTCTAATGAAACCCCTCGCCAGACACTACTGTACATGTGTAGCGGCATAATTTGACACCACACTACTGTTTCTGTCAACTGATAGCGCCCTCAATTACGCTAGTTCGAACTTACACCACTTTGACTTCCGACTTCAATCGCTCAACACGGCGAGCTACCAACTACGTTAATCGCCTGCATTATTACTTTCGATAGGATAATTCTCATCGAGTTGGGAAACGTTCCTATCCGACCACTATCGATTTATTTGATTGGAACCGCATTCCTTCATTTTGTTACATAAACAAGTCATATTGTGTGCAGGATTTAATCACACTCTTAATCTTGTTATGGATAGATCCTGTATTTTCTATTAAGTTATTTCACTACGGACCAACGCAGTGCAGCAAAGCCAATATAAACTCTGGTCCATGGATCAGAGTTTATATTGGCTTTGCTGGACGAACTGGTGAGTAATAATTTTGTTTTAATTTTGTGGCCGCCAAACATGTAATCTGCAATATGAGTGAATCATTCATCATACACATGATCAATAATCTACATCCCACTTCTCAAACAGTGCATATGAAAAGAAAAAACTTGAAACGAAAATATGTATCCACACAAGTAATAAATCTTACAAGGCAGGCAAACGCAAATGGTCTGATAAGTGTCTTAAATGGTGGTCTACCATTTCTGGCATAAACAACATCGATCTTCTCAGGACTTTTACTCTCTAGATTAGCTCTAATAATTCTCTTTTCTTTTGCAGTTTGCCTGGTCACTTTTGATGCTCGATTGAAATTTCTGTAATGTTGAAGGAAACATCTGTGAGAGAAATAAAGAATTGAGAAGATTAAGTCAAAAATCCTCACGTTCATATTAAACGTTGGTAGCCTAGTTAATTAACAATATTTTAATATGTCAAATTGTCACTATCATTGGCTGCCTTAAACTAACAAGGTTATTCAAGAATAATCTGGTACAGTGTGAGGTTAGTAAGTAATGGATTATAGCCTGGAGATATCATTATATGGAAGTGTCATTATATTTATAAGTGTTCTTACTGAGCTACTGGAAGTGATATGCTTGGGATCTTGTCTAGTAATAGGCATACTTCAAAAGTACTTACTGTACCAAAATAATGAAGATAAAGAAGCATTACCTGGGATACCCTGCGACACTTTGGATATAGGCCCTCAGTCTAGGCTAAGTAGACACTTACTCTATCTTATACTACTTATACTTTTTTTTTTTTTTTTACTGTAGACACTTATACAACAGAGTGTTAGCTCAGTGGTTAACGCCGGTGCCTTCCAATCATAAGGTCCCCAGTTCAAGTAACTCCAAGATAAATGGGATAATGTATGTTGTCCAGTTACCATGTTGTGGATAAATGACAATTCATAATCATGGACGTTAAATATGAATTTAAGAGACTGACTTCGGTCAGCTTGCGACTTTGATAAGCCAATAAGGCTTCTTCGCGAGTTCCTGCTTGCAAGAGGATCTAACAACATACAAATGCATATTATCAAGCCGATGCAAGGCGAACTCACTATTACACAATTCCTAGGTTAGGCCTAGACCTACACCATTAACCTAGGCTATCCATGCTCAATTGCCTACTGCAGCTGTCACTATGACTGAGTGTGACAAATAGGGTAAACTTCGCGCAACTGTGGTTCAAGCTCGGGAAACTTGTAATCACATTGAATGCATTAGAGCCTGAAGTCGACAATTAAGAAAATGAAACATTACCTATATGCATTGTTACGACGGGTCACATTTAGTGATGACTGGAATATACTGGAAGCCATATCTCGAAATTCTCAACTGACGGAGATCTCTGTTTGTTGTGACCATACTACTAAGTTCAACACATGGTTCAACAACAGGTCGAGTCAGCTGATCGAGGCTATTGGCTTATGCTCTCACGTCTCAGTTGTATTTTTAGCCTGGTATTGTACACACCTAGTCAAATGAAGTTGATATTTTTACGTTCTTTGAGACGGTTTCACTTTCAGTATCACCTTGTTTCCACCTGTATTAAACCTTCTCCTAGCATTAACTTTGGATTGATTTCCACCATACATCAAAGAAGAAGTATGGCAAATACTAACAACAGCGAAACGAGTGAGTCGGAATGTAACCTAAATTAACGTAACTAGTTAGGTACAAGTGAAGTTATGCTAGTAGTAGTACTGTACATGTTACTGTGTAAGTCATACTCCATCCTACAGTAGGCGTAACTTAGGCTCGGGCTGGGGTTGTAAGTTTTTGAAAGCGTTCAGTAGGCATAATTTTGCCGTTAAATTACCTACCCTAAACAACAGTGCACACTATTCTTTGCGTGGACTGCAATATTCAGTAACTAGTAGCATGGTGGGCTCATAATTGACTCACTTAAGGAGTTGATCAACGATGTCTATCAAGGAAAAATCCAAATCACTCAACGGTATACATGTGTTTTTCATATGTGTGGTTCCTCAGAAATGTAATGATCTCAAAATATTTATTGTTCTGTGCATATGCAACGTACAATTGAGCAGATCTTGACCACAAAATGTCTGCCGTGTCAAGTTCTTTCATACCCCTAAATTGACATTCCTCGATAAGCTAAAGTTCTGTAACTTTTGTGTAAGTATACATCAATTGACTCTGAATGCTGTTTCCTATGCTCTGAGCCCCTAAGCTCGGACAGGTCAGGTCCCAGAGAGTAGTATGTATGTATGTATATGTGATCTTCCCGCAAGCAGGAACTCGCAAAAGAAGCCATGGAGGCTTATAGACTCGCAAGCTGACCGAAGCCAATCTCTCGGCACACATCCATTTAACGTCCATGTCGGGAAGTTGTTATTGAACAACACCCTTGCCAGACGACAAACATTGCTGTCGGCGGGAATCGAACCGGGGATCTCATGACTGGGAGACGCTGGCGTTAACCACTAGACTATACACTAGGCTATACACCACTAGGCTATACATACCACAGTAGTGGTATCATGCTGTGGTAATATTGGTTATTTTTAGGGAAATACTCGTGAGATTTCCAAATCCCAGAAATATGTGCAAAACTGGGGGAGGGGTGTTAAAAGCTTAATAAAAAACACAAATTGAACAGCACATAGGCTAGCTGAAATGGATTCAAACTCATGAAATATGTAACTCTGCTTCGCTGCAAAAAGTTTGAGTGGCCTGCTGTATCGTTGCTGTTATTATTTGAAGACCTGTGCGTCAATTACAAAGGTGCGTAAATTATGAAGCTTTTACTATACTAGCCCGATTAATATTTCATGCAAAACGAAACTCTGCCTATTTTGAGAGAGAACCATGCAAACAAGAAAAGGAGATGTCGAGAAATGCATCTATACTAGTGCAAACGTGTTACTTGTGGACCATACAGCTGGTATAAGTGCAAACTGAAGAAGACCTCTGCTAATCCCCTGTAGAGGAAGCGATTCCAAACCCAGACACCCTGAGTACATGTATACATGCTTGAAAAATTATGATACCCTAGGCCTAAGTTGTTGGACTGAACTGTTGTCACTTTCATCCCAATTTAATGGTCAAAATTTGCAATGTTGAACAGTAGCTCCGAAATCTTTCAGCAATTGTACCATGCTTGAATTTTGGGCTATTTCTGATACCTTTAATTTAAAGGGTGTGAAGACTTGCGCACAAAGAAATGTCTCATTTCGGTAATCTGACCTAGTTTCGACTGAGGTGTAACAGAAGTGTTAGACACCACCATCGATCCCAGAAAATACACACACAGCTTGCTAATGTCAGTAATTAGACACTAGTGTACAGTCACTACATGCAGCTATGGTCCATACCCATAACACAGTGTAAAGGGCTGCGATGGACATCTCAGCAGGGAGTTGTTATGGAATTCCCTGATCTCAGGTCCAGATAAAAGATAACAAGGTATCACGTTTCATTACTGTCTGCATTTTGTAGTGCGAAAAAACTTCACTTGCAAGCAACGGCACACGGTTTGGGGCGAGTCTTCAATGCCTTTAAGGTAGAATAATTTGTTAAGTCTTCAAATTTGAATTAAATTCAATTTTTCTTTCCCCTAGGGGTGCTCGTAACTGGTGCATCAGGGTATCTTGCCTCTCATGTTGTCCAACAACTGTTACAAGATGGTTATCAAGTGAGAGGAACAGTGAGAAGCCTGACAAACCCTCTAAAAGTTGACCCTTTGAAGAAACTGGGAGAAGAAGCAGAGAATCGGTTAGAGTTAGTGGAAGCTGACCTTACAAATGAAGAATGTTGGAAAGAGTAAGATATCAATTATTTATTTTGCTGTAAGACCTTGGAAACCCTTTACAGAGTTCATATATCTCCTTATTCACCGTGTCAGTAAATGCTTGGTTGTCTTATACATATGGTACACTTAATTTGTGCATGCAGTCAGTGTTACAGGTGAAGCTGAATTCCTCTTACTGTGTAAGCCAAGTTGGGGAGTAGTGCTGCAGCTTTGATTTCTGCATACAGAATATTGTAATGTTAAAGGCATTGAAGACTCGCCCCAAACCGTGTGCGGCCATCTGAAAAAGTTAACTTTCTGTTGCTTGCAAGCGACGTTTTGTTCTTGTCGCTACAAGATGCAGACAGTAATGAAACGTGATACCTTAACTGTTATCTTAAGCTGGACCTGAGATGTCCATCGCTGTAATGTTTGTATACTGTGCTGTGGGTATTGACCGCAGCTGTATGTACCGACTGTACACTAGTATCTAATTACCAACAATAGCAAGCTGTGTGTGTATTTTCTGGAATCAAAGGTGGTGTTTAACACTTCTGTTAAACCTCATTCGAAACTAGGTCAAATTACCAGCATCTACGTTTCTTTTTGCGAGAGTCTTCACACCCTTTAAAATAATCGTCCATTGGCCCTGCCAATGTTCACTTAGTAGGACAAGAACTCTATTCATGAGGAACAGTTACTTGGATTGCCCAGTAAAGTAAACGTGATGATATCTGTAGCTAACTTTACTAAAAAACAAGTTTTTTGAAACCATTTTACACTTCAACTCCTTCTCTCTCTCTCTCTGGGCTGATTCAAACAACAGTGCCATAGAAGGATGCACCTACGTTTGTCACACTGCCAGTCCTTTCCCTATGGCCTCTCCTGCAGATGAAAACGAAATTATCAAGCCAGCCGTGGATGGGACATTGCGTGTTTTGAAAGCATGCACTGGAAAAGTGAAAAGAGTAGTCTTAACAAGTTCAGTAGCTGCAGTGGGAGGTAGGTGCAGGATGGAGTAGCAAGTTTAATCAGTTTTGTAAACTTTATATGTTGAAGCAACTTTATGATAATATTGAGGTAAATTGTTTAAACAGAATTTCATACTTAAAGGCATTGAAGACTCGCCCCAAACCACGTGCGACCATCTGAAAAAGTTAACTTTCTGTTGCTTGCAAGTGGCGTTTTGTTCGTGTCGCTACAAAATGCAGACAGTAATGAAACGTGATTAATTGTTATCTTTAGCTGGACCTGAGATGTCCATCGCTGTATCGTTTATACACTGAAGAAGAAAACTTCACTTGCAAGCATTGGAAAGTTACATTTTTCAGAATGCGGCACGCGGTTTGGGGCGAGTCTTCAATGCCTTTAAGAGGGTCAGAATCTCAAGGAAAGTAGACTTGAATACGCCCAGCATTTTTTGGCTCGGTTAAATTTGGGGAATGGTACTGACGTCGGGAAAGAAATTTGCAAACATGAAACTTGAGTCTTTCCTTCGTAATACTTAAATCTTAAAGAGGAAAATCTTCCAGACTGTTAGATGAAAACACCATATTTAAGTATCTCGTCACTAACTTGAGGTATGGTCGATGGAATGTTTATGTATTTTATTCTCTGAAAACATTGAAGAGGGACAAAATCTCAACGAGAGTAGATTCGAATACTCTCTGCAGTTTTAGGCTCGTTAAAATTTGGAGAATGGTACTGATGACCTGGAAGAAATTTGTATTCCAAATGTATTCAATTGACTGTAATTTTTGTTGGGCCATTAAAGCAATCAACTTCCAGCAACAGGAATATCCATTTACAGGTTATTTCTCTCTTCTTCTCGTTTTGGCAGAAGTGCACAGTCCTGATGTGAAAATGACAGAAGCAGATTGGACAGATCTAAGCAAACCAAACGTGGACCCTTACACAAAGAGTAAAACACTTGCAGAAAAGGCAGCATGGGATTATGTGGACAGTCTAGGTGGTAAGGAATAGTTTTGGCAGAAGTGATATTTTTTTAATTTTTCAACTTAAAGCAGCATTTTGCGTCCTTTTCCATGGTTTTTCTCAACCTCACTGATTCCACGATGCCATAATGACATACATAACTAGCTTATCTATTTAAAACTTACTTCAAATGGTGGCATTAAAGTCGAAAATTTACAACTTTCAACTTTATTTTTTCTCGAAGATATTTTCCGTTGCGATCCAGCAGAAAAGCTACGAACGTCAATGGCCAATACGTAATACAACACCATGCTTGATTTGTGTAGATTGTCTATGGCAGTTGTACCAGGGAGCTGTTAGAGTCCAGCTCGCTGGTTGTACCAAGTTACCAACTCGATGTTTGAAGCTATTTTTAGCAACGGCTCGTAACTAAATCTGCATCTCTGATTGGTTGAATTCAAACTAGTGGGTTGGGGGAACTGCATGCGATTAATATGAAATGTTTAATTTGTCGGTGGACACTTTCCTCAATATCTATTATATTAGTTTGCTGTTTTGTGATTGATTTATGTCAAAAACTCGATGGACTTGTCAAAAAAGTGGAAAACGGCGACAAAACGGAAAATGCTGCTTTAAAGTTTGTTCTGAAAACCTGCTAGTGCAAAACCGGTGATTACTTTACATAACAGCTGTAGTCAATCCCTTAAATGTGCACTTAGCATCGGTATCAGACTTGTACCCAAGCATGTAGTAGCTAGAGCTGTACTCATGCTAGCCCTTGTGGATTTGTACTCATGCTTGTACTCCGGGCATTTTTAAGAGTAGCGAAAAATTACTTGTTTGTACTCATTCATAGAGCTTTCTACTCATACCACAAGGAATTCTTGTTGTACTCGTACTTGTACTACAAGACTGATTGGTACTACTGCCGCTATCCCCCATATTTTTTGAAGATTTGAAATGGTCAACATGATGCTAGCACAAAATTTATCATCTACATATATCATCTACATATCCCCCTCCCCCTCCCCCTCCCATCCCTTGCATCTTGCTTTATGCAAAGCCAAACGGTCTTAGTATTATAGAATTTTTCTCTCTAACCTTTTGGGTTAGTACTATAGTGCATATCGTTAGTTTCCATTACAGAGAGTTGCTTCAAGACTCGAAAAAAATTCATGACAAAAGAAGGGAATATAAATCTACATAATCCCCATGTATTTTGTTTTGTGCAATGAAGAACTTTAAGCAATGTTATAGAATTTGTGTGATCTAGTATTATGCTGCAGTGGGATATCTAAAGTATCTAGACAAGAGAGTCTGTACAAATATTTAAAGCAAAATAAAAACAATTAGGAATATAAAAACAGGTAGGTTTGGTGTAGATTAAAGGGTGTGAAGACTCGCGCACAAAGAAATGTCTCATACCGGTAATCTGACCTAGTTTCGAATGAGGTGTAACAGAAGTGTTAGACACCACCATCGATCGCAGAAAACACACACACTGCTTGCTACCATGGGTCATTAGACACTAGTGTACAGTCAATACATACAGCTACGGTCAATACCCACAACACAGTGTACAAAGCAGCGTGGACATCTCAGGTCTAGATAAAAGATAACAAGGTATCACTTTCATTACTGTGTGCATTTTGTAGCGACAAGAAGAAAACTTCACTTGCAAGCAACGGAAAGTTAACTTTTTCAGAGCGCGGCACACGGTTTGGGGCGAGTCTTCAATGCCTTTAAAGAGAAATGTCATGTTCTAAGGTGCCCTTGAAATGGTCAGCATGCTGTTAATACCAATATGATCACTTTGTCATAGATGCCAACACTTTACTGTTTAGTCTCCTACATATATCCGCATGTGTTTTGCTTGAAACATTGAAACATATCATGACCCCACCCGTCTTTGGATGTGATGCTATTTTTTTAATTTATTTTTTTATTTGGTCTCACCTTTCTAGATGATGATAAGTTTGAGCTGGCAGTGATAAACCCAGTATTCATTATTGGCCCTGTCCTCACACAGCAAGGAGGGACAAGCATCGATGTTATTAGGAGGCTTATGTCTGGCAAAGACCCAATGCTACCTAGAGTCGCGTTCTCTGTGGTAGATGTCCGAGACGTTGCCAAGGCCCATGTTGTTGCCATGACATTACCTGAAGCTGCTGGTGGGTCTTCATATTATTTTGTCACCTCCGTTCACTCGTAATTTTGCTTTTCTTTCTCTTTGGAATATCATATCAAAAATTATGATCATCCCCAATTTTCATAACTCATATTTGGAGACAAAAACATTCCAGATTTGTGGGAAAGTGATTTTATAGAAAAGGGGGATTTTTAATAACTAGGTTATAAAAATAATGATAATTGTGTGATAATATATGTTTGCTTCAATCTGTATCCCGCCAATTGACCACCCTCATCGTAAAATGAAAGTGCTAAAATATTTGTTTGTTTGATGAATTATTCAATCTCTGTACCATATGCGATCGTAGAGTGTAACCATAGCTGTATTGACAATGCTTACAATCGTTAACGATTACTTCCTGCCTGCAGGTCACAGACACATTGTCAGTGGAGAAACGGCTTGGTTTACAGATATGACTGCCATCATGAAGGAAGAATTTGGTCCCCAAGGTAAATTAAAAAGTTAACTAATTAAGCTGTGATGAGCAGTTAATAGAGAAATGCTGAGTAGCGTTATAATTGTACTGTTGGTTTTTTGTCTTTTTGAAGAATAATATGGCTGCCTAACAAATGTATGCAAGACTTGACAGCATAATTTTATTCCATTCTCTCGGAGATTAATCGGTGAACCGTTAGCTGATCAACAGATGTTTCGTTGCGGCCGTACATGTAAAGATCATTATATTAATGTTACCAGACAGTTGATAACTTCTGTTACAAATTAACAGACGATACAGGGCTTTTGACAACATGTACACAGAATGCAATTACAGCCACTTTTGTCAAGTTTTCAATTATCAGTGTTATCTCCTTTATAAAGGTGTTAGAGACTGGTAACCTTTACAAGTTACACAAAAGGCAAAATTGATGATGTCATTGACGATTGAGTCACTTGATGATGGCATAAATATCATACTCTACATCGTGAATTGACTTCACTGTGCAATAAGACAAAACTACAATTTTACAAACTCCTGCAATCACTCCAAGTTTTAGAATCACACTTTTCAGAAATTTCCTTTTATTTACAGAGCTACACTTTTGATGCAAAATGGAGTTTTTAAATCCTTTGAAGTATTTTAATATTCATAACTTCTTATACCAATTATTGTCTTTTAGTCTGGCTTTGTTCTCATCATTTTAATTAATTGGTTTTCATATGTGCATATAATTGATCAAATTTTATGACTTTTATAAATAAATAAATATATATGGCATAAAAGGGCTTTGAATTTAACTGACATTATATAACTTTTTCTTTCCTTTCTCTTTTTGATCATTTCTGTGGTATCTTGATCTCTCATCTTCCTGCAGGTTATAATCCAACGACTCGAACTATGCCCAGGATGCTATGTACGATTCTCTCCTTCTTTGATTCCGCGATGAGCCGTATTAAGGACCGCTGGGAGATTGTGACATCCTTCGACAATACCAGGGTATGTATCTTTATTGATTATTGCAGCATCCAGCCTATCGGGGGGGGGGGGGTGTGTACACAGGAAAAGTGGAACTTTGGTAGCAGTTAGGCAGTTGGTAATTGGGTGATGACACTGAGGTTATTTTGTGATGACACTCAGGTTATTTTGTGATGACACTGCGGTTATTTTGTGATGACACTGGGGTTATTTTGTGATGACACTGGGGTTTATTTGTGATGACACTGAGGTTATTTTGTGATGACATTGAGGTCACTTTGTGATGACACTGAGGTTATTTTGTGAAGACACTGAGGTTAATTTGTGATGACACTGGTTATTTTGTGATGACACTGAGGTTATTTTGTGATGACACTGAGTTTATTTTGTGATGACGCTGAGGTTATTTTGTGATGACATCAAGGTCATTTTGGTTGACATTGGGATAATGTTGTGAGTAAAGTGAAGTTATTGTGTACTCATGTGGACGTTATTGTGTGCTTTACTTAGAGGTTCAGATTTTGTGAAATAACATTGATGTTAACTTGTAACTAGGTTAAGGTTATTTTCTATGACATTTAAAATGATTTCATCATGACATTAAGATTATAATGTTGATGTCATTTTGTAACCAGGTTGAGGTAATTCTTGTGTGCTTAAATCCTTGATGTCTCTTTTATTTATAACGATGCTAAGTTTTCCATTCGTTCTCAGATGAGGGAAGTACTGAAGATCGAACCAATACAGCCCAAACCTTGTATCATCGAAATGGTGTACTCTCTCATCGAGTCAGGGAGGATAAACAAGACGCCTCAGTATAAGGGAAGACCCGCTTCGCAGTGAAATGTGACTACCATCAGTTTAGTGTTACGATATCTGTATCCCACAGCCATGTAATTGGTCATATATATGAGAGGTTTTTGGTTTTTCTTCTTATTTTCTACATAATTCGTATGAGGTAGTAGGGGGGGGGGAACCTGAACTCAATCTATAACCAATTTTTATTAAGGCATATAAAAGCTATGAGGAGAAGAACCATATTTATCTTGAAAATAATATACATACTATGTTGAGATATGTTTCCAAGGTAACAGAATACTAAGTACTGAAACATTTTGTGCAGCTGTTAGAGGAATTATTTGCTTTCATATTTTTCGAGGAAGATGTTGAATCTGTTAGCAATAAATTAATAGCTGTCACTGGAGCTTTTATCAAACTTACAAATAGGAGTTTTAACATCTATCAAAGGAAGGCAATGCTGCAAAAAGCAAATTCAGGTTTTTCTGTGAGTTATAGAAGTTCTTGTGGTTAATAACACATATATCACAGGGCATTAAGGGATTTCAGGTGGCTCACTTTAATTGTTTAGCAAAATCACTTACATTTTTTTACAGTCAAACCCACATGCTCATAACATTTTGTATGGCAAAGATATAAATCTCTGTGTGTTACTTTGCGAATGCATCTGCAAAAACAGAGTCAAGTTAATAATGTCAACAATTTACCATTATACCATTTATCCTGAGAGAAAAATAATATTTCTCTGAAAAAAGCTGAATTTTGATGGAGTTCTAAGATCAGCAAAGATAGACAGCTAATTAAGCAAACATTCCAAATATATCACATTTCAAGGGTAAATCAACAATAAGATTGTTTTAGGTAAATAATGCATTTTGAAAATACATATACCATGATGGCATCACAGACTGCCTACAGTGTTCCACTTTTTGGAGTCAGGGGACATTTTTTACCCCCCACACTAGGTTGACAAGGACAAGATATCAAGATAAGGGTTGTAACTGAAATGGTGGAAAGCTTTTTTCTTCCATATATTAAAGTGCAGCAATGTTTGCCATGGGGATGTATCCCTTCAACAGATTTAAGATCAAGTATCTAATTTTTTATGAGCCAGCTCTTAAGGCTGACAAATTAAACTCAATTTATCACTTGCCATATCTGTTATAAAGATACCAAGCTTTTTAACTTCCAGAACTTGTCTAATTTATCCATCCAGTTGAGAAGATCATGATAGATGACAAATAGCTGTATTTAAAATGAAAACGTAATAATTTTGGTGCTAGTCTTATTCAATGTTGTTTTAGTACAAATTCAATGAGCCATCCAGGGCTTTGAATTTCACATTTAAATATTTATTTATATATATATATCTAAATAGAACTTTGAATTGTAGTATTCCAAGTAGTATGTGCATTATTCAAAAGCATCTACCCTCTTAACTCATTTGAAAATCCGCACTTTAGTTAGAACTGACGTTCATTTTTCACCACTGCCCACTTCTTCACCTTTTCAAGGTGATTAATCTGGAATGTTAGCCGGTGTATTACATAATCAACCCGCCAAGCCTAGCAAAGGAAACGAGCGTGGGAAAGTCACTTGCACAGCTCAAATATCCCGCAATCTACCGAGAGAGCCTATTCAAATGCCCGAGGCAGGGAAACTGTTATGGGGGTGGTATTAAAGGGCGCATTTTCAAATGTTAATTGAAACTTGAAATAACTCCAGTCATAGTTTTTAGGGGTATTTCAACTGTTTTCCTACTTCACTACCTGAGCAGACTCATAATTTTACAAGTTCAAATAGTTAGTGATCTTCTTGGTCAACATCGCCTGTATATCTTCATTCCTGAAAATATTTTCTGTTTTTAATATATTTGTACAGATTTCGCACAAATTAGAAACAAGACTGCTAATGTACATCTCAATTTAATCATAAAGCCGATCTGATTGTAGGAAAAAGTTTTGAAAGAGTGTTGACGACTTGTTATTAATTACTTTGCATATTAAAAAAAAAAAAAAAAAACTTTGCATATTAGAATTGGGATGGAGTTGCTGTTGTTTGCTTAAACTAGTAAGACAAATTACTAGCTGCTTGAAACCTTCCTGGCAATCAGAAATACCTGCATTAATTACTTGATCAAATTTGCCGAAATGTGGCGGCGTAATGCATGAAGGATACCAACTGGTTGTTCTTTAGGCCCAATGCCAGATCAATTTTGAAACAATTTTGATGTGTTATCATGGTAACGCTTATATGCTTTTATTACAATTATCTTTCTCAATATCACCTAGTCCATCCATCCATCGCAAGACATTTTGATGAAATTTTGGAAAATTTTCCTAAGAAAAGTCACAATTTTCTCAGGCTTGAAAATCAGAGCTAGTACTGATGTGTTGGACCTTATCACACCTTGATCTAACCAAAGTAAAATGAATGAATATGCTGTTGCTAATTTTGTGCATATTTTTAATTAAAATTACTAATTAAGTCACTTCATTTTGTGGTCAAGTCTTGTATTTCATATCTGTTTTGTATTTCAATCGATATTTCGTCATATTTTCGTTATATTTTTGAAAAGTAGTGACTGGGTACCTGGCTCATTACAATGTCCTCTTCAAGTTCATATTCTGCAGAATTTTGCAAATTTCCATAATTAGGCCAAAAAAAGTTTTCTTTGTACAAAATGCATATTAAATGCGGGGTTTACTCTTATTTCTAATCCCATATTTAACTACCAGTTATTTCGGGAAACTAACTCAGTTGAGTAAACTTTGTCTTTGTCCAATGTTGTTAAAGGAGACACAAATCCTACCATCGTCTGTAACTTAGATGACAGAGATCATATGTGATGAACAGCTCCCTCAAGCAGCTACGACAAAAATCTTGTTCCGTTTGGAAGATATCCTCGTTTAAAATGCCGGTCTGGGAGCTGTCATTTTGTAAAACCTGTGATGTCATAGTACCACAAGGATCGGAAATATTTTACATTTTTTCTGTTTTTTCTGTTCACATGTTCAAGGTCAAATGCCAATATAAGGGTTGACATATGTGAAACCAATCCCATCGTTAGGTCTTGTTGAGAGCTGCAATATTTTTTAGATACTGCATTTGCAAAACCCACCACCTCCACTACAGAAATTAAACATCAGAAATACATGAAGATAAACATAAATAAATGTCGCAACTTGTCTTGCCATATATTCCAACTCGCAAACTTTGTTCCTCCAACAAACTGTATTTAACTGTTCCTAAACCACGCTTGAAGACCTATGGTTACAGAAGCTTCGAATACTCTGGATCTTATCTCTGGAACAAGTTACCAGATCACATTCGAACATGCTATAAACTTTCTACATTCAAAAGTTCTTTTGTAAATTAATCTGCTTTCTCTGTAAAGGGCCTTCAGCAGTGACGTTTGTCTACTGATTTGGCGCTATATTAGTCTCATTTATTATTATTATTAAATGAAGCAAAAGTGGCTCGGTGGTAACAAGTTTAAACTTGATCAAGTCTTCAACCTTGTGGGTAATCATGGCACATTAAATCTGCTATGTCTCCCAAAAGATATCAGTTTTACTTTAGCTGTATGGTGAAGTTGTACATGACATGTATCTCAACCACATAGACTAATAATGCTGGTTGGTATCGTGTCTCGATCCTGTAAATTAATTATAGGAGGTATTTTTCAGTTTTGTTATTTTTGGTCAGTGGCCTGACAAGTGATATATATATGGAGGGTATAATTAAGTAGCCATACAAGTCAGTAATTGAAATGGAAGTTCTTTGCAAAATATCAGTGTATATGCAAAGGTTTATCAAGATGGTGAAAATATGGTACTTTTTTTCTATTGTTTGCAAATCCAATGCTTGGTCATTATTTTTTATCTCTTTTCATATCGTTCTACAAAATGAAGGTTGTGACCAATTGTAGCGTATATTTCTATAAGTTGAAGACAGAACACGTACTGAATATCTTGCAAAATTCCTTTATTTACCAGTTATTACCAGTTACCGATTATTTTTTATATTAATATGATATCATAAACTGTAATATACTGAAATAAAGGCATCAAAAATATGACTCTCTCATTCAAATTAGTCTCCTTTTGTAGGGCATACCCCTACCTAGCCACCCCCTACTTACCTACCCCTGCTGACCTCAACCCCTGCTTTTCTAGCATATTTGGGGGCAACAGTTATGCCGCATTTAAGATAGGCAGCCTATCAGTAAATGATATACTCAATTCCTTGAGATATATATTATGTTGTTGTTTATCGTTTTGTGTAGACACTTCAGTCTGACAAAAAAAAAAGAAACGGCGTTGAAACAGGGAGTTGTAGATTTTTATGATGCTGCCATCAACGACATATTTGAAGACGACCTATTCAAACTGAAGACCCCACTCACATCATGTGTCATACATTTATCAAGAAGAGTGAAGCTTCATATCAAAGATGCAAAATTTGGCAAGTTTGCTGCAGAAACTGTAGAACATCTGTGGTCGATAACTAAGAAAATAAGAGGGAACACATTTTCTGATAAAGTGAAGGGTGAGATGTGGCATGAATTCCACATGTAGTATAGACTTCGGTGTCGCGGATTTTTTTTATTTCGGTCTCGCGGACCTTCCGACCAGTGGCATCGTGCCCATTGGGGCCCGGGGGGCACAGGCCCCCCCCAAAAAAATTTTGTCAAAGGTGTCATAAAATTTTGTCATAATTTAAAAAAAAAAGTGTTTTCGAAATCGAAAAGTAGACTAAATAGTCAATTGCTCTTTGATGGTCGTTGCGGATTTTTCACCACTTCTCACGGGCATGGGCGGCGATCATGGATCAGGCAACACAAAAATGTTTCGATTTCTTGAATTTTGGGCGCTTCTGGGAGACGAGGAATTGGTAAACTGAGGAATAAATGGCGATCACTTCCTTCGAGAATATTTCCCAAAATAAAAATTGCCGGAAATTGTTATCAATTTTAGGGGTGTTGCTTACTAGTAAGGCACTTCCCGTCCCTTATGGCAGCTGCCATAAGGGACGGGAAGTGCCGTTTCCTGCAATCTGAGGGGTCTGCCAGACAAAAAATTTTCTTGTACGCTGCGCGCCAACCTGTGGTGGCGCTCCGCTTAGATAGTCATCACCTGCTCACGGGCCCCTCAAAATTTATTTTCGCACGACGCCCCTGCTTCCGACGGTCTCGCAGACTGTCGGTCTCATGGCCTGTAACCATGTAACCGATTCCTAAACAAAATAGGCTATACTGGTTTCGCCGTTATTGCCAACAAATGGCGCAAAGATTTGACCAATCGTGAAATTACCATGGTAACGGCCCACGAAATAATAAATGTTGACATCAGACTCTCCAGTTTTTCTCCAAATTGGCAGTAAGTGCCATGACTTTACTATGATTGATGTACACCACAACACAATAACAAATCGCCGAAACGATGCGCAAATTTATTAAAAGTCACTTCTTTCTAGCCTAAAATTCCCAATATTACGTACAATATACGACGAAAACAATGGAGATTAATTTGGAACAACTTATCGGGAAAAAATCCGCCGAATTTCGGGTATTCACGAAGAAAAAGTTAACTGATCATTCTTCTTCAACTGCACATAAGTTTCTGCCATGGCACTACAAAGAATAACTACTGCGCATGCGGTTAGTATCAGGGGAAGCCCCATGAAGTAATCGGCTATAGATATACGGTCGAACAGAACATTGCTTTCACCTGAGGTGCTAGTCTGCACAGTGAATGTTTGTTTGCTGAAAGTGCATTATAGGTTGGTTCTCAATTCAGGTAATGATTACCAGCACACCAGGCCACAATTTTTAAAAATAGCTGTGACCATTTTACACATTGTACACATTCAAAGCTATCCGAAAGTTCACGCTTTTCAGACAATCGATACTGTATTACTATTGGTTGCTATCGTTCTTATTTGAGTAATATTCACTACGTGGTACCATTACTTATTATAATTTACTATCTGACTAGTTAGACTACTAAGAACTTTCGAAAAGCAACGACATCCGGAAAGCCGAACGAACTGTAAGAAATGAACCAAAGTCACATATTTCAAGTAAGTATTCTATTTCTAAGTTAGAATCTAAGGAGTAAGGGTATACAATAGGTAACCGGTATTATTTTGAAGTCGACAACAGATAATACCCCAGTATTTTTTGATTAACGATGTCTATCAACGAAAAATCAAAATCACTCAACTGTATGCGTTTTTCATATGTGTAGTTCCTCAGAAATGTAATGATCTCAAAATATTTATTGTTCTGTGCCTACACAAGGTACAGCTGGGCAGAATTTGACCACAAAATGTCTGCATTGTCAAGTTCTTTCATACCCCTAAATTGACACATGTCGATAAGCTAACTGTATTGTAGGCCTTAGTATACATCCATTGACTTTGGATGCTGTTTGCTATGCTCTGAGCCTCTAACTTAGCTCAGACAGGTCAGGTCCCAGAGAGTAGTGGTATCATACTGAGGTAATTTTGGTTATTTTTAGTGAGTAAGATTTCCCAAATGCCAAACAAATGTGCAAAACTGGGGGGGAGGGTGGTGAAATCTTTATCGTTGCTAGAAATTTTTGAAGGTGTGTCAATTATGAAGCCCTTACTGTACCGATCATTTTTATTCTTTCTTCAGTGCCCTTGTTCACCTAGGTCTTATATCTTAATTAGATTATTTTGAAGAGACCTCAATACAACACGGGAACACTATGGTTCTGCAGGCATGCTGGATTTTGTTTGCTGTTCTTGCGATTTTAATTGAGGGTGCTGAATGTTACAGTAAGTAATTTACAGGTTTCCCTAGAACCGGTGCTGTGGCCGAGTGGATAAAGGTGGTGGCATTTGAAGCAATCAGTTTTAGCAATTGGGAGGTTCCGGGTTCGATACCCGGCCGGGTCTTACAGTAGTAAGGTGGGGTTCTCATCCAAGAGCAATCAACGGTTTTCCCATCTGAAATGACTTTTTAAAAAAAATTAAAAGATTCCAAATTTGAGTTAAAATGTTGAATTGGAAGCCACCCGATGTGTATAAGTTGAAACCCATATATGGCCCTTGCAGGTTTCTCCCACATTTGTGGTCGCTGAATCGTTGTAAAAATATTTACTGATTATGATTATGAATTAACTTCTTCCTTTTAAATAGCAAAGTTACTTAGCCAGCTGGGAGCAGAAAACCACAGTAGAATGTAGTACGAGCTGTTCATCTATGCAGGACTAATTATTTCACTGAAACTGATAATTTATCTCTCATGCGATGATTATATATGACCCCAATTGGAGGGTTCACATGCAGGGACATATGCCAGCATTTGTAGTCCAATTGCTTATCATGGTGCTGTCTATACTATTAGCATGCACCCAGCCATAACATCTGTTGTTTATAATGTTATGATTCATAGCCTGTAGTCTACAAGACTTACAGCTTGCTGAATGCTGACACACTACTTGGTTTAACTTGGTTCACCACACATACAATGGTGTAGTCCCATAAATTAATGGCTATAACTTTGCAAGCGACATTACACAAAATTGTGGTCTTCCTTTAGAACTTGTTGGTGACCCCCCCCACCTCCATTTTCCCCACCCCCACAACTCTGGTCAGCTGAGAATACTTCAGTAGCTATTCATTACACTTTTTGGTTAGCCATGCAATATTCCGAGAAAATATTGCAGTATGCGTAGGCGTGAATTATGTATGCATACAGTCTTTGGTGAAAGGAAGGCTAGCGTAAACTAAACTGGTGTTGGTTTGGGGGCTGGGGAGGTAAGGGAGTAGGGGGGAGGGGGAGGGAGAATGAGGTAGCCAAGAATCAAACAAAATGAAAGCTGCTTCACATGCCGCAAAAGTGTTCATTAGCTATAGGTTGCATCCAAAAACCCGCCGTTTGTACTGAATAGCAGGTTTTTTCCAGTTGGTTAGCTGAGTGAGTCAGTCCCATCTTTTTGCACCTTAGTTGAGCTGCCTATTCGTCTATTATGCAACTCATCACACAGCTAGTAGCCAAATCACTATCAGATCAAGGCAGACATGGCAAGGTGTGAACAAATCAACTCTTCCAAACTAACCAGTCTGTTAGCAGGAGAGATAAAGTTTCAGTAAGTTGAGGTCAAGAGAGCTGAAAAATGCAATGTATGGTTAATGGACTAATTCTCGTCATGCATGTTCAAGCGATAAATTGGCATGCCATTCATCACTGCTCTTAGTTTTAAAGCAAGTCTGGTTCATGGCAGTTAAGCTCTGAGACAACAGTCTCAGTTGCAATTAATATTGTATATTACACCCTCGATGGCATTCATCTTACAACTGGTGTAAACAAATTAAACCCCACTTGTTCATGGCAGTCAGGAGTGTGAAGCCTGTTATTTAGACCTAGTTGTCTTATATAGCTGTTGGGGCGTGTCATCTTACACCTTTAAGGCTTTGCATGCAATGAAAATACCCTTGTGGGCAATTCATGAGCAAATCCATCAAGAGTTAATAGATTTGGAAGAGTTTGCTGGGAAAAAAAACAGACTGAGAATACATTTCTAAAGAGACAGATGGACAGTACATTATAGCTGACTGTTATCTGTCTCATTTAATTGTGTTCCTCTAGTCTCAATTCAATTCAGTACTTTAGCTTCCGAAGAAGATCATACCAGTATCGAATCGTTAGACCCCCTACTGTAACTGTTTGATCATGGGATGGTAGATGTAGAAGGAGGAGGGCAGTGACCAGGAGTGTGGGGTGGAGTGGGAGGTTAAACAGGCTTTTTGAAGTAGATAAGCAGTTTGTTAACAGTCCTTTCCTCGATCTCTGTTTAAATATGTTAGGATTACAATGTGAATCGTCTTTATCTTTCAGTCTTTGAAGACACATGGATAACTTTAGGTGTCATCATTTCAGTCATAGCCGTGGCATGCTGCTGTATAGTAAGTTAAAAGTACCATATCAACCTTCATTATGTAAATCCTGTATGTTTGAATGTATTGTTTTATTTACACAACATCAAGGAACCAACTATCACAGATTTGGATTTTATAAAAGAATTCAGGCATGTAGTCAAGGGGGGGGGGGCCAAGGGGGCAACTGCCCCCCCCTCTCCCCCTTGAGCATATTTTTTTGTATGTTTTTATGATATCACTAGTAATTTCAAGCTTAGATGCAACTTACAAGGCCTGGGAAGTGCCATTTCCAGCGATCTGGGAGGCATTTTCAGCCAACCCATGGCGCTTTGCTTAGATAGTTTTCAATGCAGAATCTACGGCTCTGATAGTTTGCCTACAGGTTCCCCCCTCCCTTGGCAAATTCCTGGCTACGTGCCTGAAAGAATTGTTAGTATGAATGAAAGCATCTGTGTTTACAAGAGAAGCTGCTGCAGCTAAATCCCCTGCAGCAAGGCTGAAATCATCATCACACAATAGAGGTGATCTTGGCAGACCAGTAGCACCTATTGTGTGAAAGTATAGTGCCTATTGTGTGAAAGTATAGTGCCTATTGTGTGAAAGTATCTACTATCTAGTGCCTATTGTGTGAAAGTATAGTTCCTATTGTGTAAAAGTATCTGGTGCCTATTGTGTGAAAGTATCTAGTGCCTATTGTGTGAAAGTTTAGTGCCTATTGTGTGAAAGTATCTACTATCTAGTGCCTATTGTGTGAAAGTATATTGCCTATTGTGTAAAAGTATCTGGTGCCTATTGTGTGAAAGTATCTACTGTAGTGCCTATAGTGTGAAAGTTTCTAGTGCCTATTGTGTGAAAGTATAGTGCCTATTTTGTGAAAGTATCTATAGTGCCTATGGTGTGAAAGTATAGTGCCTATTGTGTGAAAGTATAGTGCCTATTGTGTGAAAGTATCTAGTGCCTATTGTGTGAAAGTATAGTGCCTAAATATTGTGTAAAAGTATCTAGTGCCTAAATATTGTGTGAAAGTATCTAGTCCCTTTTGTGTGAAAGTATATTGCCTATTGTTTAAAAATGTAGCGCCTATTGTGTGAAAGCATAGCGCCTCCTGTGTGAAAGTATAGTGCCTATTTTGTGAAAGTTTATTGCCTATTGTGTGAAAGTAGAGTGCGTATTGTGTGAAAGTATAGCTCACATTGTGAAAGTATATTGCGTATTGTGTGAAAGTAGAGTGCATATATATAGTGTGAAAGTATAATTATGCCTGTTGTATAGTGCCTATTGTGTGAAAGTAGAGTGCCTATTGTTTGAAAGTATAATGCCTATTGTGTGAAAGTATAATTATGCCTGTTGTCTAGTGCCTATTGTGTGAAAGTAGAGTGCCTATTGTTTGAAAGTATGCCTATTGTGTGAAAGTATAATTATGCCTGTTGTATAGTGCGTATTGTGTGAAAGTAGAGTGCCTATTGTTTGAAAGTATAATGCAGACCCCCTCTCCCTCCCCCAAGCATCCTCCTATTGACATGATGTCTTCACCTAAGAGGACAAGGATTGAATCCTATAAAATAAACATTTCTGTATTCTGTACTGTTATATTCAAACAATGAGTTTGAGTATCAAATATTCAAGTATACAGTGTTTCTTGATGTGCAAGTTTGACGGATTAATGTAATGGAGGGTGTTGTGGTCAGTTTGGTTAGTCCATGAACTAGCTGCCACCTTATGTTGTAAGTTCCATTCCTGGCCAGATCATTTGGCTGTGCAAGGCACTTAATTTGCCTCTCTCCTAAAAGGTTTATAATTTTGGGTACCATATGAGGTAACTTGAATAAAGCACTTATAGAGTTGTGCTGTACTGTACTTGGATGTTACACCGATCCATGTATAATTTGATATGGTAATAATATTGTGCATGTACAAAGTAGGCATGATGTGTAGGTTTGGTGGATAGAACAGCAGCTTTGAACCAGTAAAAACTCCCATGATTTAGGTTGTGGATCACAGGCCTTTCCAAGATTTTGTTTTATTTCACTGGTGCAATCTGAATTTGATGAAAACAACCATTCTTCCTGACATTGGTCGTCACGAAAGACCATCAACAATTTGCCCTGCGTAATATGTTACTCAACAACGTGAAGATTATGCACTGCTCCCCTTCAAAGCCAAAGACTGGAAGTTGGTACAGAATAACCTGCACTTACTTGGTATTATAATGTGAAAGTTAATTTAAAGTTATTTAATACTTTAGCTGAAAAATGACTGATATTATACTCTTCCATTGCGATCTCTTTAATATATGACATGTATTTATCCTTTGTGAATGGACTTGAAGAAGTTAAGGTGATTGACAGTGAAAGTTTCTGAGCTTGAATTTGAATAACCAAAGTTATCATTGGTATTACAATTCAATTCACCCACCTCACTCGACCCTTTCTCATTCCCCTCCTCACATTTTTATCCTTTCAAACAATTACCTTCAACTTTATACTTTCTTTTTCAATTTGTTTTCAGTGTGCTATGCAAATGTGTGCGAAATCTTCTGTGGTTGGTATTTATTGTTTCTGTACCTTTTTTCCTCTAAACCTTACTGTGAAAGATCCTTTAAAGGCATTGAAGACTCGCCCCAAACCGCGTGCGGCCATCTGAAAAAGTTAACTTTCTGTTGCTTGCAAGTGACTGTGACGTTTTGTTCGTGTCGCTACAAAATGCAGACAGTGATGAAACGTGATACCTTGTTATCTTTAGCTGGACCTGAGATGTCCATCGCTGTATCGTGTGTTCACTGAGCTGTGGGTATATTGACCGCATTGTATATGTACTGACTGAACACTAGTGTCTAATTACCGACGGTAGCAAGCTGTGTGTGTATTTTCTGGGATCGATGGTGGTGATTAACACTTCTGTTACACCTCATTCGAAACTAGGTCAAATTACCGCATTAGACGTTTCTTTTTGCGCGAGTCTTCACACCCTTTAATGGATGACCTTAAGCTTAGGCACAGTATTACATTACAAATTTGATATGTTGAAGACAAGCTTTATACTGGTGTACATATTAGACCATGTAGAATTTCTCTACAATTTTGATTTTGGAAAAATTACCATGTACTGTAAGCATCTGAAGCTCTTTAGTGAAACTGACTGGACTACTAAGTCTAACACACAGACCATCATTGTCACTTCATAAGATGCAACATTTCACCAGTTTGGTTTGTTTCCATGACAAATCGTAACCTTTGCATTCATGATGGTGTTGGCATGATGCCGAGCTTGAAAACACGATATCTGAAGATGGGAAGGTCAGACTAACTTCATATCTAGTGTGAAGAAGTACCACATTGAGTACAAGAAGCCTATTCTATTTTTGGTCAAAGCGGCGGGTCATTTGGGGTCACCAGGGCTAAAATTGTGAAAACCTTGTAAACATGATATCTCAAGAAGGGAAGCTTGGGTGTAGACCTCATATTTAGTGTGTTAAAATACCACATTGAATACAAGATGCCTCTTGTTGTTGGTGGAGATCAAAGGTTATTTGGGGTCATCAGAGGTCAAATTGTGAAAACCTTGTAAACATGATATCTCAATATTGGAAGCTTGGGTAGATCTCTTACTTGGTATGAAGTTGTAAACCAATGGGTAAAAAGAAGCCTAGATTGATTTTAGTAGAGGTCAAATGTCATTTAAAGTGAACAAATGCCAAACATTTACTTAACTCCCCCCCTCTTACCTGTCACTCTACACTAACACACCTTCCTAAACATAATATCCCAAGGGAAGCTTGGACAGATTGCATATTTGGTATGTAATTGTACCACATTGAGTACAAGAAGCCTAATGTTTGCGGAGGTCAATGTTGTTTGAGCTAGTTCACCGGGGGTCAAGTTGTGAAAACAATGTTTAACACGATATTTCAACACGGACATTTGTCATTTTTAGTATGTTGATGTATCACATTTAGTACAAGAAGTCTGTTGTTGAGGTCAGTGGTCATTTCATAACAGCCTATGTCATTGTGAATTAATTGTTTGTCACATCACACTGCTTTTCACTGTAATAATAAGATCAAGTATGTTGCACACCTTCACTATACATTACCTCAGATTCATGAAGAAAACTACTCATGTATATATCATCGACACCACAATGCATATTTGCATTCTGGACTGTTTTGGTAGCGTATTCGATATGTTATGCAGTGTCTGTATATCTATCGTTGATATTCAAGTCGCTGAAGACCAAAACATCCCTGATTCATCGCTAAAGGACTGATATTAATACTCACTATATATGAAGAAATGCTGCCAGAAACAGGATAAAACAAAGAAACAAAAAAAAGAAAAATAAGGAATAAAACAGAGTCCATCTAGAAAACCAAACAGCAATGAACAAACAAAAGAAGAAAATATCACTAAATAAATACATACAGTATAAACTTGTAAGGGCCTCAAATAACATGTTTAATAGTTTATTTAAGGGAATAATTAAATATCTGGTAATTTGCTCAGCAAAATGAACAAATTTCATCCTGGTATTCTCTTACTTAAGTATAACATGAAAGTAGCCGATGTCTTCATCGATTTAGTTTGAAAGAAGCATTCTAGACAATTTAACATGTTTTGAAAGGTGATATATGTCTTGTAAGTGAAATTGATCCGAATTTTTTTTTTTAAATTTATGTTGGATTATGAATATATTATATTATTATTATATATTATGAGTATTTTGCGACAAAGCATAGTACATTTTGGACCTGTCCACCCGTGGTGTATTCCTGCAGAATTCCCCTTCTTTTTTATTTCACCATTTCAGGTGATGCAACTATACTTGACCACCATACACTTGCTTTTCACATTGTCGATAGCAGAATAAATGACCACCTACCATAAATAGCAAACAATCAAGTTCCCGTTAAACTTGTGCAAATGTTTTATACAACTTTTAATATCGTTCAGGCGGTAGCTTTGCAAGTTTGTGGAAAATAGATAGTATCGAATAGTGACAGCACCCGTTCTTGATTTTTGGTTGCGACCGGACTGCTCCATAGATACATGTCCATGCTGACGTGTAACGATTCTTTATCTTCCAGCCACCACCCCCATCGATGTCGACACCGGGAGCAAATGCGTCAGATCAGAACCACTCTCCCACGGCTCCGACCCTTGCAGTGGTATCACATAATGCTGCAGTCAACCCTCCATCTCAGTTACCGATGAATACTGCAGCTCGGACTCCCAGTGCAACCCCTCAACCTCATTTGGGACTATCGTCAGACCGTGGGTCTTCATACATCAACCATGCGCTGGATCTCCCTCCATCTTATGAGGAAGCGATGAAGTGTACAATTAGTCCCTGGCCACAAGCAAGCTAGCTTCGCCAGGGTTCGATCGGGTATGAATTTATAGCACTGCGAAAAATGTTGTACACCGGTTATGTGTGCAAGTGTGGTGTGCATTGCATATTAACCCTTGTACAAAAGCATTATTTTCATGGTGTGTATTCTGGTATTCATGAACCTACTGGAGAGGAGCTGTTTGGTTTACATTCCGACAGTTTAATTTGTCGGTAATAAAAGAAAAGAACGAATGTTTCTCTAGATTGGACGAAATGTTGCACAACTTTAAACTTGCAAATTTCTCGTCTTTACTTCTAGAATTTGGCTGTCATTCAGTCTTCTCTTTCAACTTTCCAACTTGTCTGTCTTTCTTAGAGAATCAAGTCAAAAGTTTTGTAGCAATTTTAAGAAATATCTACTTTTACTCATGAGAATAATTGTGCAATAAAACTTATGTATTCTTTGACAGATCGAGGCCTTTCTTGGGACGTTTATTTTTTATATTGATCCCAAGTTCAACATCTTTAACTTAAACAGCAGTAAGTAGGATATGGAATAAAATTTCATCTTCCTGGCTGTCAATTCTATCAATATTTCTAAATTTTCCTTTGTTTCTAAGAAGTCTGAAAGTTTCTTTTTAACAAACTGAAAAAGTGGCAACTTTGAACATTTTTCATGTCGTTTTTGGATAATTACCTACATTCGCTATGTACTATTTTGTGTAGGGAAGTTCGATGATCGGAGCAAAGGTTCAATCACGTGCATTCCGCAGGGCAAACATTTCTGAAAGATTTTCTTGCTGGTGGTCCCTCTGACAACCTGTTCTTACTTTTAAGGTTGTCGGAACAGCGACGTTATTTTAGAACGTAACAAATTCAAAGATTAATAAATGTTAATTGCCGCAAACAATTTAGTTAAAAAAACTGAACAATTGTGAAATTGCTTCATAGATACCTAACTTTCCAGGTTCACGGATACTGTTGTTAGTTCCGGACCAGGAACACTTACTTTTAAGCACGTCAGTGGCATATATGACCTTGTGCACTGTTGCTTTAATACACAAAGGAATGGAGAAATAAGCACATGATCTTGAAGAGAATGCTGCACCTCTCATATTTAACAATACAGACCACACCCACTGAGGTCCATTAACTAACAATGGAACCAAGATACAAGATCTTCAAGATATTGGGTGGGCGGGGGTTCAAATATTGGTATGTTGTAGTTTGGTCTTCCTTAAAAATTGTCTTACACGAGGAGAACATCCTTCTAATGTCTGTTCATGTCATGTTTCTCCTTGATACAAAAACAGAAAACAATTCTACATAGCTGGACGATAAATTTTTCATCACTGTTTGCTGTTAGAGTAACAAAGATTTTCCAAAAGATAGTCTTTTACCCTCTTGGTGGTTGCAAGCATCTTATTTGTTCCCTACATTGACGAAAGTCTAACAAAACAACTCAATGGTGGGTCATTTGACGGGGGTGGGGGCAAGGTGGGCATGCTTTATTGGGAATATTTGCAACAGAGGTGAAAAAATTCTGTGGTCTCATATACGGCAACCAATAACTGTTGTGGCATGTTGGTTAGCAAACAATTTATATCTGTTCCGTAACTTGTTTCGTCACATTGAGTGACTGATTGAAATGATATGTTTATTTATTTATTTTTGAAAACAATATTTATACTCTAATACTTAATTTTGATCAAGATTAAGACATTATGCCAAATACCAACCTTGTCTTCACACCTTAATATTTGCCCCAATGAAAAAGAGTAGAGGCATGTTCTATGAAAAAGGTCATGATATTTTGTTTTTAAGTTAGCCTTTGGAGTTTTTTGCTTTCCAAGAAAGTGTAGCGACGGTGCATGTTGCACATTTTTTTAAGTGGATAACTTTCCATCAAGCAATTTAATTGGTTTCATTAACAAAAAAGCAATGTATGGGTTGGATCATGAATTTCCCCTCCCTTCATTCCTAGCCGCTACCATGCCCTTCTCACCATCTTTCTCTTTTCTTTGCCTTCTATCTCGGCTGTTTTTTTATTTTCCTTTCTATCGTGGGTATTTCCCTTTGCCTTCTATCTTGGTTGGGTGTGTTTGTTGGCTTCTATTTTGCCGGGTGTTATTTCTTTGCCCTCTAACTTGGGTGCTTATTCTATCTCGGCTGTTTTTTCTTTGCCTTCTATCTTGGTAGGGTGTATTTGCAAATGAGGATATATGAAAAAGTACTGCTTTTGTAAAGCCAAACTTCTCCCCATGCAGCTGAAAATACAATTTTGTGTGTGTATCCTAGTCCTTGTCCTTTCTAGCTTGATTTTTCTGCTTCTGTTTATTGTTGTATTTATATGTGTATATTTTTCTTTAGTATAATGATACATTTTGATCAAAGCACATGTTGACATTGGAGGCTGATCATTTTATAGCTTTATTCGCTTTAACTTACCTCACATAGTTTTCTAGTTCAGAATGTTCTAAGCTGCTTTAAACGAAATTGAATCCTTTTGTATTAGATCTAGCAGAACAGAGTAAAGTTACTCAATACCATTTCTTTTTTTCTGTGTAACATAAATGTTGTTTTAAACATGTCAAAATGTCAGGTTGTGGTACAGTAGCTAGGTTATGGTGTTTGATAGCTTCATTTTGCACTGGGATTTTAAGTGTGTATGATTCATGTAATTTCATGTAATATTTTGTATTTATTGGGTATAATATCTATTGGGTATATATTTATTGGGTATAATATATATTGGGTATATATTTATCTAGCTCAAAAGTTATTTTGCACAAATATTACGCAAACCTTTTTTTGGTCTAATTTTATCTCTGCTGGTAATAAAATAAGTTATACTTTCAGCTACCTTTATCTTTCCTTTTAACATCAAGTACATTACCATTACAGTGACAAACTCAGTATATGCTCCTACAGTATTGAGTATGCATGAATTTATGTGTGTATGTATGGATGTTTGTACTGTAGAATAAGTTGTACAATGAATTTGAACCTGTCACGTACATCCCAGATCAGAAATTTAATCATATCTCTGTTTACACTTGCATTGTAATTAATGGGCATGATTCTTCCATATGGTCCAGTTCCTCTATTATATAAATTCTAGTGAATAAAATACTGGGTGTTCTGTTATCCCAACAAGATGCAACCAGTATTTTGTTACATTATAGGAGGATGACCACGCGAAAATTTTGGTTATATTTTTCGGGCAAGTCGTTACAGCCCCCCCAAATCAAATTGGGCTCCTACGGCTATGCTTCTTACCATATGAAGTTTCCACAAAGAGCATGTGTTGGTTGCATTTTATTTGAATTGATGGATAATGGATGAATATTAATATTAATATTCCGTCCTGGATTGAGGAACTATTTTTTCCCCCCATCAATTCAGCTATAAAGGTTCATGCCATAGATTTGACATATTTTCAGGCTGAATATCTCGAAAAACTAAAATAAATAGGAACATTTACCAGTATTCAAATTTTGTCTTCGTTTTTTTATCTTGTTCTAGGATATAGCAAGACTTAAATAAGAAAAAAGTTCAGCTCAAAGTCGATCTTAAAACTAACAATAATATGTACGCAATACCTAAACGAACTAGAAAACTTTACTGTGTCTAGTTATATAGCTGCAGGTAAAAATAAGCAACAGCAAACTAAACTGAAATAATTTTGTAAAATTTCGCAGATATTTTAATTTTTTATTGAAGCTTATGTGTAACATAAATATCAACCAATTTTCTGAAATAATTTGCCACTGTTTGTTGCAAGATGCATGTAAATATTTCAAGTATTTGCAAACATATATAAGAAAAAAAGGAAATAAGCTGACCTGAAAATTATAAAACATTTCATCTCTCCAATAGTTTTTCAGCAGGTCTTTCAGTCGGACTTCGATTTAAAACAATTATGAATTATTTTTCATATGTAGTCAAATACATGGTCATAAATTATAATATACAATATTTGTCAATCTATCTTCAGTTTTTATTGTATTCAGAATGTTTATCTTGTATGTAGAGAAATTAACAGTTTGTGACATGCTTATCAGTTGAGGGGAGGGATGGGGGAGGGGAGGGGAGGGGGTGTGTGGATTTTATGAAATTCTTATTAAAAGAAGAGCAAATTAGATCATTTGAATCAAGATGGTTTGATTTTAAACTATTTTAATAATGTTGCTTTATAAGAGTAAATCACGTTGAAACATGTTGAATCTGTTATTAAACATTCCAATGATGTCGTAATAATGAAATAACTATCCTATTCTTATATCTATTCATATAAAGTCATACCACTACATGGCTGTGTATGTGTGCTTACGTATAATGTATGGTTGCAAGGCAACAATCAATTTTTGAAACTTACTGGAGAATGCTGTCGATTTTTTTTTTGAATTTATCTGTACGAATGAAAGTAATATCACAGACATTTTGTTAAAAGAGATTCAGTAGTCTAAAAATATGAGATGCTTTTGGGTATAGGGACTGGACCTAAGGTGAAAATTTACCATTCACGATATTACAGCAAAGTACTATTGTTGTGTTTTCGGTTGGTAGGTTGATTAATTAGACATCTCAGGGTAATTAGCAGTAAACAAGAAAAACGATTAAGTTCTGATTCGACTCCGATTTATTGATCTTTTCTCTGCGTTTGGAATATTTCACTGTCAACACACTCCCAGAACGTGACTCCTGTCTGGACCTCTAAAGGTCCTTTCAGAAGCTTCGCTCTGGTTGTCTTGACCAAATCACATGACATACATATTAATGAATAATTATAAGTCAATGACCAATCACAATACTAAAGATTATCCTTGATGATTTTACTGAGAGGCATTGGAAATCCTCTACACAACACTATGCTGAACAGATAATATATTTGTTGTGACCCTTGGTGTGGATCCACTTTTGTGAGTACATGAACTGTGTTGTTTTCTGTGGTGGTCATAGGTCAAGAGAGATCAAAGTACAAAACGTTGTAAGCATGAAAATCCAAAACTAGGCTTACAGGAACTTCACACTGAGCAAGTGGATCTGGGGGCTTCACCGAAGGACAAAAGTTTGTTAATTGGAATGAAGCTAGAATATGAATTATCACAATATCATAAGACTACATGAAATTGAGATATTGACAAGCAATCACAAATTATTCAACCTTATACATTACCGTTTACAACGGATTCCCATGGAAGTGATATAATAATAATATTCCAAACTTATAAGCCTCGTATCCAATAAACTGTAAATGCTCTTAGCCGCTGTACAAATCAAAGGTAAATACAAACGATGAATAAGTGAACAAATTGGAGGTAATACTTATTAAAAAAGTACAGAAAAGTAGCACACAAACGAGACGCTAAAATTAATACAATATTACAGTTAAAACCACAATACAATGAAAAAATAACAAAATCAACAAAGATTTAGAATAAAATTTTTATTAATGCCATAACCGATTTGGCTGACAATTTTGGCCGGTTGCGTTCCAAGAAAACCTGGCAACCGTGTTGTGTTTACATTATTTCAAAACCACATGAAGATCCTGACAGCGCAATATATCATGCTGTCCGTCCGCGCGCATGTACTCTGCCAAATGACTATTCTGCGAAATAAAGACAATGCTCGTTACTTCGACAGCTCGCATTTAGTTTATGTATCCGCTTCAGTCCCAATTGCTGCCGGCTGCTCAACGTTACCGCCTGCAAGTTACTAGGAAGGCAAGTAATTTTCAGTCACGGGGAAAACTGTTATGTATATGTCACTATGTTAAAGTTAGTTAGATAAGTAAATCATATCCGTAGGCCCTAGCCTAACAGATGAACCCGTGATTTTAAATTAAGCATAGGCTGTAGCTTAGAATTCCTGTTCAATATGTTTAATGTTATCGCATTATATGGCTGGAAACAGAGCGAGCATCTATACTGTGACTTTCGTCATTCATCTCCTACTGTTTAAGAAAAGTCTCAAATGCGTACTTAATTTAATATATCTCAGTCCTCATTCAACAGAATAAAATGTGGTAGGCCTATTCTAAACTTGATTTAATTCATCAGCTTTATAACCGTGTAGGCCCAAGCATTTGTTTAAGAAAATAGTAAGTTAGGATATCATTTTCATGAGAAACAAAAGAGGAAATCTGAGAAAAATTAAGCCAATGCAAAGTTATGCATTGTTTTTTTTTTCAAAAGCAACCCCTGCCAGTCTTCACACAACTGTAACTTCTTTGCTGCATGAATTATAATTAAGAACAGGGTTAACTGTTACTGTTACTTAGGGTGATTTAAATAGCTAAGAATTCTTAGCTATCGATGAAGTGAATTCTGCTTGGTATAGTAGTAATATGCCATTAGGCATTTCGCATCAGGAAAGTGCTGTCTGTAAACTACTGTACATAGGCCTACAGCTATGTGATGGTAGAATTAATAGGTAGTGAGGACTTCTTGCAGTGCTTAATGATATAGAAATGATTGATTAACAATTGGATGCAAAACCTTCCCAGTAGTACTTTCTACCTAATTTAAAAAACCAGCAAGTTTGATCTAGGCTGAATCATAGGGACCTGATGATGGGACTTAATACCAGGGATGCAGCCAGAAATTTGAAAGGGGGGGGGGGGGAGCAGAATACTAAAAGCGGCACTTTTCACAAAGGGAGCATTATTACACTTAAAGGAGCACCATGATGTACAGTACAAAGAAAATTTTTGCCCAAAATGCCTCCCACATTGCAGGAAATAAAACAATATGAGAGTATTGTATTAGTTAGATCTACCCTGGTTTAATAAGTACAAATTTTGAAATTTTTATCACAAAGTTTTAACTTATAAAGTCAAAATTTTGGTCAAATAGGTTCAAATAAAGTCAATTCAAGATAAAAAGTCAACATTCCGAGATTTGAGGACAATTCCCCCCCCCCCCCCAATGTCCCTATTAAGCCACCAACGTAGCAAACGAACCTTCAGGGGAAAGGTTGAGAAGGGTCGCTTAGCTTCCTTCAACCTGAAAAGAAGGCTTTAATGATATTTCCTGCTATTAGTTAAATTTTATTTACGGGATACCAAAAGGATAGGGGGTTGAAGCAATTTCTCCCATTGATCCCCCCCCCTGGCTACTTGCCTGGTTAATACACATGTTTATTTCAGATTGAATGCATTAATATTGTAGAAACACCTGGCATGTGAAAGAGCCTAGCAATTGATGGTAACATTTTATGTGCTTGTGCATGTGTATACATACAGTTATACCTATCTATCTATATTGAAATTGTAGTGAGCATGAAAATTATATATGTTTATATATAAGCACAATGCAACTCTTTTAAGAGCAATTATACATATAGTGACTAAATCATACTTCATTTATACTCTTTCCCTGATATTTCTCATTTCCTTTCATATATATGGTGAAGGACAGAACTTTACACCTTAGTTTGAAAAGAACAATGGTGCAATGGCTCCGAAGAGAGGAATTTATGTTGGTACGAGTCCAGAAGGTCTTTGGTCTTGTCTTGACTTCATTTGTTGGCTGGACTGATTGCAGTAAGTATATCTGACTATATCCTCTAACTGAAATAACTGTGTGTTTACGCATGGTGCTAATAATATTTAACAACATTGTCGACATGGGTTTGCACAGAAACAATATTGTGGTTAAAGGATATGCACATATATACAGTGGCGGAGCGTCCATACAGTCAGGGGGGGGCGGATGCCCCCCCTGACGGACTCAAATGGACTGCATGGCGCCCTTTTCAGCTTTTTACCTCTTTTTACTTATTCGCGATTATTGACTTTTTTATTGCGCTCTCATCTACCTATTGACATTTGTCACATTTTGTTGGTGATGTTGGTGTAATTTTCTGACAAAATGGCGATGACACCTATTTATTCTTCGTTTATCTGCAAATTAGCAAGGCCGGGAAAGGGTCATTTCCGGCGATCTAGAGTGTATCTTTACTCAAAAAATTTCTGTACGCTCCGCGCCAACCAATGGTGGCGCTTCGCTTAGATAGTGTCGAAAGCGCCCCTACAGACCATTCTCGCCCCCCCTGACCAATACCCCTAGCTCCGCCACTGCATATATATATATATATATATAGATATTAACTATTTGTGTGGATTGCAGATGGAATGATGTAGGTGCAGCTGGTTTGAACTATTTCCAATAATATTAATTGTTGTGATGTGCGGCCTATTAAAACCATGTACTTCAGACTAGAACACACACTGCACTACTTATAGTCAAACACACAGCACCATAGGTTGGTTCCTCCGATGCAACACAAAAAAACTCATTCGTAAAACATAACACTTTTATAGTCTCAATAAACATAATCACAATGCTTTGTATATAGGTGTGGAATATGTCACATGCATGCAAGGGACGTGGTCTATCGTTCATATGAATTTCCAAGAACTTGTATAGATATAAAACAATGGATTATTATCAATTTGCAATTTATAGCAAAACTAATCTCGATTACAGAAATAAACATATCCACATGAATAAAGAAAACTGAAAACAAATGAAGCACAGGTTTCTGGCTCGGCTATGTCATACGTACGTTAAGTCAATCTTCAGCATTGAGCGTGTGAAGGAAAGTAAACCTATGATATCTCCCAAAAGGAATAAGTTTGATTATGACATTTCCTCTGTCGCTCAATCTGATCATGATTTTGATGGTGTATAAACTTAAAGGCATTGAAGACTGGCCCCAAACCGCGTGAAAAAGTTCACTTTCTGTTGCTTGCAAGTGACGTTTTGTTCATGTCGCTACAAAATGCAGACAGTAATGAAACGTGATACCTTAATTGTTATCTTAAGCTGGACCTGAGATGTCCATCACTGTATTGTTTGTACACTGTGCTGTGGGTATTGACCGCAGCTGTATGTACTGACTGTACACTAGTGTCTACTTACCGAAGGTAGCATGCTGTGTGCGTATTTCTGGGATCGATGGTGGTGTTTAACACTTCTGTTACACCTCATTCGAAACTAGGTCAAATGACCGGCATTAGATGTTTCTTTTTGCGCGAGTCTTCACATCCTTTAAAGCAATTCATGTGTATATGTAACAACTGGTGTGAGCTTACTCAACTTCAGCTAATAGGCTGGTCAGGATATACACTCAGCTCTGACTTTAATTCTGAGACATATCACATTGAAAAGAGAGGAAGTGGTTGGGGAGGGGGGGGGTGTAGTTGACAAGACAAATTGGACCCTCCTAATTTATGCAAATGTGAGTTATTTAGTTTGGCAATATGTGAGTTATTTAGTTTTGTTGTTGTTTCTTCTGTGCCAGTGAGAATTGAGTACCTCAATCCTTTCTTTTGTATTTTGCAGCCTTCTGTTGGAAGTCGAATTGTGATCGCCTCGGCCATACTAATTCAGTGTGTGGTTCGGATGGAGTGACTTATTCATCTTTCTGTGAATTTCTATGGACTAGAGATTGCGAAGACAAACCTGACCTAAAAACCCGTGCCACAGTATTCTGTTTACCGAGTATGTACAGTCATTAAATCCCATACAAAACTAAAATATATATACCATGCAGTTTACCTACTACAGGGATGTGCCCACGCTGGGCGACCCCGTCCAGCACTAAACATTACCGCCCAGCACTGTCTTAAAAATCGTGAATCCCGCCCAGCACTATTTTCATCTAAAATGTGTTTACAATCATACAGGTGACTGGTCAGTCAAGTAGGTGCGCTCAAGGATGAATCAGTATTGGGGTAGTTTATGCTATGGAGTAACAAATTATTAATGCTCGAGTGATTTTGAGGAGGACCAATTTTCTATAGGCAAGCTTGACCGTCATGAATTTGGAATCTTGAATTTAGAGAGTCATTTCAGATGCGAAAAATGTATATCGCATTGGATGAACAACCCACATTATTAAGACCCGGCCTAGTATCGAACCTGGAACCTCCCAATTGCTAAGCCTCATTGCTTCAAATGCCACCGTCTTTATCCACTCGGCCACAACACAACATGATTGTTTTAAATTTGTCAAGGAAAAACATGGGAGCAATTCGGTAGCTGTGCTATTTTTAAATTTGAAAGACTATTTCTTGGATGAGCTAAAAAGAAGAAAACACGGTGGACTGTCGAACTGTTATAAACATGAAGGTCACTCTGCACTGAGGAATGATGTCATTATAAATGTAGCCTTAAACGGAGCATTCCATAGAGGTCTTTTTTATGTTCTTTCCCCTTTTTTTTATCTTTTTTTCTTATTTCAGCGGAGTCCAAAACTGCCATAGTTATCTCTGCAGTCATAGCCTTTTTCTTCCTGATGGTAGGTATTGTTTGTATTCTTAAACGGGGACTGGACGTTGGCTAATGAATTTTTGACACTGAAGAAGGGGACCGTAAATGTTCATGATTTTGTACCAGCTTGATAAAAATAATCTTTACATAATTTGTGCTTTTGCATTCGCCATACCTCCTACTTGCTTTAATAAGCATAACATGTAATGGGGATTTCGTATAAATTTATAGTAAATAATATACATGTATATAGGTCTATGTAAATATTTCCAAAAGAAAGAATTTCCCACATTAAATTTAACCCATCAGACAAGTGTTGTTTCCATGTTTTGTGTAATGTAATTACCACTCACGCCATACAAAACAGAAGAGTTCAAAATATGTGTACATTTATTGCTGTAGAAACTGGATCACAACGGTTACTCTAGTTTGTCAGGTTTTCGGGTTTTCCTTATCGGAAAAAAAAGTCACAACCCAGTCTAGCAATATATAGCACATTAGCTAGGTGATATATTCCCTTCATTAGTCACTTAGATCTCTAATCACTACAGATGTATTTCAGATCTCCATGTTCCGCAAAGCTGGTTTCTCATGATTAATTCCAGTGTTTACCTAACAAATTTGATTTGGTGCCTGCCTATTAAACTATATATATTTGACGTGTGCTATTTCTGGTACCAAAAAAAAAAATAATACAAAAACATGGTAATATTGCTAGTATATACCCTTTCTTTATTTGTACAATTGTATTAGTTTGATATAGAAAAAATGAAAAGAAATTTATTCCAAATGTTCAAAAAGAAAAATTTTCTACCTTCCTTTGCTGTATCAGAGGGTGAGGGGTGGGGGGGGGGAGAATTGAGACTCCCCCAACAAGTGTGTGTATATAATGTTTTATCATTTTTTCCAGGGTATCTTCTGTTGTATCGGATATATAGCTAAGCAGAGAACTACTGAGGTATGTTACTATAAAAGGGTTATAGCCCTTTATTGTTGGTCAAAACAAGACAAGGCCTGAACTTTAAAGCAGGGAATCAGGAACCCCTTTCATCAAGGGGAGTAAAATTGTCAACACCGTCTTTGACTACCGGCCTTCAGTATCAAGTTGTCTACTAAACCTCTCCGGTTACATTTAAAAATACAGTGTGGTTACTAATTTACACATCTTTGTCAAAATGACATTGGGGGAGGGGGCTGAATATCATCATCATACGTCCCAAGATTTCCTGTCGAGAAAAGGTCACCTTCATTAATATTTTATCTTTTTCAGATTATGACAACTTTAGTGCCAATTTGAAAAACATAGTTTTTCATTGAAGATCATAAATGCTTTTCCCATATGTAGGCTACATGATAGCAAGTCATATACTTGTCACTTGATGTCTAAACTTGAACAATCCTCAAGTTTAATGCATCCACCCTCAGAGCATTCATTCTTCTCTTGGACATTAAATTTATCTGTTCTCCTCTAAATCTGATAATAATTTTCAGAGCCAAAACCTAGTAGAGGAAAAATACTTTTTTAGGGGAGGGGGGGGGGTGGGGGGGGGTGAAAGTTATAATTAGCAATTAGGTACCTTTGGGGGGGGAATGCATAATGATGATCTTTAACCGTACGTAACGTAACGTGTAATAACTTGCAGCATAATTAAACGAACGTCAACCTGACAGGATATTTTTTGTTGATCTTGCATGCAGCCACCACCCTCATCGGTATGGACCCCAGGTGTTGCGGTCTCTAGAACCCCTGTTAGTAATTCTGCAAATTGTGCCGGGAGTAGGCGAACGGCGAATGAATTCACACATGGAAACATCGTGAACTATTCCACAAATCAGGACCTCAGAGGACCGATACGACCATCCTTTGGACTACGAACTGACATTGGAAATAGATCTGACCAGAATCCATGGACAGTCAATCCGTCCAGTGGGAATAGGGTGAACTTTTCCACAGATCAGAATCCTGAAGCACCCATCGACTTTTCGTATCCATGGTTGAGGGTCCCTCCACAGGCAGCGATGTCCCACGGACCAACCGATACTAGTCTTCCTTCGTACCGCGAGAATCAGGAGAATTGTTCCACAGAGCAGATGACCCCTGGAGGACCCATCAATCCATCCTCTGGCCGGTTGACGGCCTCTGCAATGTCTCACGAAGCACCCGTCCACTTGCCCTCTGAAATAACAATGAATACTGCCGCCATGGCCCTAGGTACCACCCAGTCCAGATTAGCTCCACCATCGTGCTCATATCATCCTTTGGATCCTCCACCGTCATATGAAGAGGCAATCAATATGGAATTGGTTTCCATTTTGTCCAGGTAGCAATAAGGTCTTAGCCACCAGGTGAGGTGGGAGAGGGTGGGGGGTATTGTGGTGTGGTACATGTGAGCAAATTTCCCATCAGCAGAGTTTCAGTGGCTAGTGTTGTTGGTAGGGGTGTTTGTTAGGACTGCCACACTCACACACACACACTCCCTGACCAATCACATGCCCGCTCAGTCCGGCCTAGTCTTTACTAACGTAAATGCACAAGAGTTCAAAATTAATTGTCCTTGTCTTTATGCTGAACACAGAGCACATGGCCAGATCCATTATGTAAAATCCAGTTTTCATATCCTCAGATAATTTTTTATTCACAGTTTTCAAATTTTTGTATATATAGGTTTAAGATCCAACAGGTTTGCCTTGACTTTTTATGTAGGTTTGTACGATTGAGTGTCTTTCAATTTCAAAAGCTCACAGCTGCATGTTGTCATGATGATCAATATTCAAATGTATGGCTGACACTTATAAATACAGTAAGTTTGAATTTGTTCAACTTCAAGTCAGTTCTATTTAATAGCACAACACTATTGGAGTTCAAATGTCAACGTTAACATTGTTAGTCGGACAAGTTTTCTCCTGATCAACCCCTTGAACTTTGTTCTAAAACTCCTACAGTTCTTTTTTCCCACTTTGCCGTAAACCTGCACCATGAATGTGTCAGCCTTCATCTCTGGGGTAACTACAACTATATTAAGCTATAAAGACAAAGTAACTACTATTTTATAATAGAGTTTAAGAGTAAATTATCTTACTTTATGTAATGACAAAATTTTGCCGGCCTAAATTAAAATATAATAACTGTCAGGAGAGGAAAGACTACTTCTGTAAGTTCAATTCTCATTACCTGAAGTTCTAACTACTTCAAACTTACCTTGCCATAAAGGGGCATAGCTCTTTAGTGTACACAGCTGTTACCTTCGATGGGTAACAACTACAATTATGTTACCTAAAAAAATGTACAGCTAAAAAAAAAATTAAAAAATTAAAAATACTTTATCTGATTTAAACATTTTTATATGTTAACTCATAGCTTTGTGCCAACTACTGCAAACCTACATTGCTATAAAGGGACAGCTTTAGTGTGCACAGCTGTTACCTTTGATAGGTAACAACTACAATCATGTTACCTTTGATGGCTAATAACCCTTATAAATCCATATGTACAACTTACAATATTTATTTGACTTTCAATCACTGAAGTAAAAGTAATCCAACATCCTTAAAGAAAAAACAAATAGTTATATTCTTGTTAATTGTTATAAATACCGTTGAAATCCTATGAAGGAATTTAAAATCTTACTTTAATACCTTTTTTGTGTGTGATGCCAACAGCTTGCTAAAGTATATAAACCTCATCACCTTGCTTTAACCCCTGCAACTTTCTTTGCCATAAAACTACTATATAGCAACAGATATGACAAATTAACTGATACTAACACAAGAATTTAAATCACTAAATTTAAATAATGCAAAAATTATCCTTCCTCAATATCTTGTTGTAACTCTTGCAGCTTTCCTTGCCATACATGTACCACCTTGAGTGTACACTGTTACCTTCGATACATAACTTTAATACTGTGTTACCTTCAATAGGTAACAACTACCGTGTTACATTTGACATGTAACAACTACCATGTTACCTTAGACATGGATCAACTACCGTGTTACCTTTGATACATAACTAATACAGTGTTACCTTCAATAGGTAACAACTACCGTGTTACCGTCGACGGGTAACAACTACCGTGTTACCTTAGACATGGAACAACTACCGTGTTACCTTTGGCATATAGCAACAACCATGTTACCTTCGATACGTAGCAAATACTGTGTTACCTTCGATACGTAACAAATACCGATAGGTAAAAACTGTTAATTCAGTTGATATGTTTTTGTTTTTGTTATTAAAGAAAAGTTTCTTGATCTGCTATATGTATTACTCTTCATCATTATCCTTTTTTATGTAAATATTGTGTATTTTTAATAAATTGTAAACCATATTCAGAATGTGAAATAGTCATTTAGATTTCACTATTGTTACTACTTGCATGAGAGTGAGAGATGGGGCACTTCCTCTTTAACTTCATGTAAACTACGTTTGTCACAAAGCCACACTAAGTGTTAAAGCCATTAAATGTACTAGGTCTGTCTGGTTATATACTTGACTGGCAGTTGCGAATAGTTGACTTAAAATGGCAGAATCAACCATTGGGTCCCCTGGACTTTGGGGTCACTTGGCCTTGTGTCCCCTGGGCATTGGGGGCTCTGGGCACATGAATCGCCTTTTGCAAGGCATCTGGATGCATGAGACATGAATGCACCTATATTGATTTTTAAATTATGCACTGATTGTGTAACAATTAGTCGAGATGTGTACTCTGTTTAAAGGGTGTGAAGACTCGCGCACAAAGAAACGCCTCATGCCGGTATAATCTGACCTAGTTTCGAATGAGGTGTAACAGAAGTGTTAGACACCACCATCGATCCCAGGAAATACACACACAGCTTGCTACCGTCGGTAATTAGACACTAGTGTACAGTCAATACATACAGCTACGGTCAGTAGCCACAACACAGTGTACATAGCAGCGTGGACATCTCAGGTCTAGATAACAGATAACAAGGTATCACGTTTCATTACTGTCTGCATTTTGTAGCGACAAGAAGAAAACGTCACCTTAAACTTCGAGGGCGAATTGTTCCCCCCCCCCCCCTTTAACATGCTTGTCAATTTTTTTTCTTATATGCACGGAGCGATCCTCTCTGTGGGTAGAACTATAATTGCATCCAGTGTCACTTAATGTTCAAAATCAGACAAATCCGATAATTTGTGACAGAACATGACATTTAGCTCTGTTCTCTCCTCAATTCTAATCAGTAGTTGTTCATTTTGTTTCCATCGCAAGCAGTTAATTTTTATTTTTGACAATTAGCGGCAGTGCAACTGAAGTATAGCTGCCTAAGTTCTCCCTATAGGCCCCCTGTCATTCGTCAGTTTCGTGATAACAATTAGTATCAACACACTGATTATCCAGTTATCGTAAACTGGCCTCCGTGTTAACGGTACCGTGTGTGATTATGTATAGACGACTATATGTATGGAAACTCACGTCTCCTGCCTGAGTCATTGATGTATTATGGTCATAGTACAGAAACAACGTACATATACATTAGTGCAGTTAGCATGCATGAATTAGCTATAGTAATCTGTACATTTGGATAGGGCTGGGGGGGGGGCTAGGGTGCACAACGGGGCTCCACATAAATTGTCATCAGTGAAACGGAAAAACGTTAAACTCTAGGGATGGTTTACTTTCAGTCGGGGATATGAACTGAACCACTCCTCTGAGTCCATTGACGATATCAGGCACAGCATATCCCTACCCCCTTCCCCTCTTCCCTCCCTTTTCAACCTCACACAAAATTCAAAAGTAGTTATTATAGATCGTTATTATGGACCTGACTTATAAGTCTAGTTATGCCCCAGAATGCAACATTTTACGTCTAACAAAACAGCCTTATATTATACATTTACCAAAGTTAAAAAAATATTATTTAGAATTCATGAAGGATAGTTGCACCAGGGTGCAAGAAAAAGTAGAGAAAGAAACAAACGTAACTTTCCTTTTTAACTGATCTGCAAAACAACAACAATAAGTTAGTGGGTCGAAGTATACGGAGTTCAACGAACAGTGACGCTTGACCTATCACCACCCAATGGGTATGAATTTGGCGATTCATACCAAAGGATAATATTATTTCTAGTCAGATAACACAATGAAAGATTAAACAAATGCCAAAAGCCCATTGTTATGTATGTGTTAAAGTATTTATGTGAGCATATCACCCTTCAGTTGTGCCCCCTCAGCACTTTAAAGCAGCTGTTTGCGCTTGGTGAACAATTTTACCAAATTTACAGCATCTTAGTCAAAGTAAGTTTCCGATTGATGAACCTAAGATACCTTCATGGATTTTGGAATCACTAAGTGAAGGTATATAGACGCCAGCAATTCATAGATTCGCTTCTCGATGATTTCCCAGCGCATGCGCTCATCATGATTATGATTGTTTACAATCAAGTAATAATTTAAGTAATTTTTTGGGAATTATAATATGAAACAGCAACAAACGAATTGTCAATATTAACTTGCATAACTCCTTTCCATCAATTTGGAAAAGGACAACAAAACAGATTGTTTAAAGGATTTTTGCTTTAATTGTGTTTTCTTTTCATGCAATCTTTTCCATATGAAAATATTGAATATATTTCCCTTTACCTATATAGGCTAATATTAACATCTTTTGAAAAAGAGTCATTATAGGTACTTCAAGTTAGTATGAACAATTTTAATATAATTGCACATTCTATATATACTCCAAGCACGAAATCTAAACAAAAGACAAATTCAGAACTATCTGACCAAAATGAATTGCTACAACTTTAAAAGATCTTTTGAGTCTAGCCTTAGATCAATATCGTTCCGTTAGAGGGCACAAGGCTAATAAGTTACAAACCTTTAGGAATTCTATCAACAACAAAAAACCGTGAGAATCTCACCCTTGAACGACTTTTAATAATTACATCAAGTTAATGCCATGTCGACGAGTAATGTTTGCTGATTGTTTAATAACAATTGGCTCAGTACTGTTTTCTACAACCGACAGAGGTTTCATAAACCGCGACGAAAATATTAAGTGACTGTATAATATTAATGTTGGGCGACAACTAATGCGATATTATAGATCTGCGATTCTGTGAACTTGATCCCACATATAAGTGCTATGAGACTCACTTTTCAAGGTTGCGAACACCATGAAACCTGTATAGCTGAAATAGCTAAATTATTGGCCAACGGGCATTCACCTGTTTCCACCTGGATTGAAGCCGCCTCTTCTGCTTTGGAGGGAAAATATTAGTGATTTAATTCTTTCAGGATGCAGTCTGATTGGTTCATAATTATCTCCTAATTATATTTCTGTTACCTGATTCAAGAGATGTTTTAATTGGTCCAGGCAGATGACGTAACCGCGAAACATGACAACGACATTTGACCGCCTAGCTTTTGGGTACTGAATGACAGTAATGTAATCTCCTAGCTAGGCAGCCATAAAGCTTGACCATTTCTGGAAGTGTATCGGATATTTTCGTGATTTCTGTGTGCAATTTTACCTTATAAAGCATTGAAGGAATTTTTGGGTTGCAAATGGTTCCATTAATGTATATATTATCTGTTGTGACGCAGCTTCATTTCACCTTTGACCTTACAAACATGGAATAACAGAAAATGCAGCTAATATTTGAACAGCAGCCAATATTAATTACAATTACTTTAACAGTTTAGTAAATTATTCAACTGTCTAAACAGTCGGAAAATGAGGTTAACTTGATTATGTCAATCGTAAAACTCAAAGGCAAATTAGAACCTTTTTTAGAATCGATTTCTGTATGTTAAAATGTCTGCATGTAGATCTCACCATGCATGGAAGCACAACATTTCGCCTTGAATGGATAAAATGAAAAAGCAAAAACCTTTGATGTTTACGGGTTCTTATTCCTCGATGTTTTATTATAACCACCGTATTCTCGACTGCTAAACTTTGGAAAATGTAATAACGAAAATTTTCATTTTGTAAAAACTATATAGGCCTACCGGTGTATCGTGTGACGGATTTAGACAATACTTCCAATCGAAAGTTTTTTTGTTTCATTTGTACTAAGTCATAGACCTGCATCTTCTCATATCGCCAAGTAGGCGCGAATTATATATTTTTAATATACATATATAATATATTTGGCTGCCAAAAATCAGCTACGTTCAGAGAGGATTATATTAACTGTGAAATCATGTCCTCGGTATAAGACACGTGCTTTAAGTTTTTGGCAAACGTGCGACAAACAAAAACCGTTCGAAAATCGCAGATTCCTGGTTATCAACGTCAGTGCAAGTTTGTGATTCTCATATAAGTTGCATGGAAATTGAACTCTGCGACGCCACAGCATACAGAGTTATACTGTAGTACTGCTATATAGAACGGCAAAGAACTGTGTTTAATTATACGGAGAAGGTTTACACAATCGAAATGCTTTGTGTGTATATTCATACAAATTCTTGATATTGTGACGGGGAAAAAAAAAGCTGACGTTTTTTCTTTGAATAAAATAATCGATAAATCGAAGAAATATATTAGCTTCGTCTACCTGAGTCAAGTTTACATTAGTATCGGATGATATATAAGTATAGGTTATGTCGATGTCATTATGTACGACTGCTGTATATACAACACGTGTATTGATATGCCCGGATACTGTTAAACTTGTGCGTTTTTCCTGAGTCGACTGGGAATAAATTAGGCCTCTTCAAATACGTCTCATTGGAACGCTGACTGGAAAGAAAAGACAAAGGAGATGTAAATTCATTAATTTTATTTTATTTTTTGTTGACTTTTCTTTGCAATGCCAGTTGGTTTTACAACAGTTTCATGATTTGTGTTCAATGTGGAGGATGACGTCAGATTGTAAAGCTATAGTTGTACACTACAACAACTACTGCTATTACAGATTTTCTATGGTTGAAAAGTGAAAATATGCAACTGATATAAAGATGGGAATTGCTGCGAAAAATGCCTTACTTGGTGTTATTTTGATCTCGATTTCAAGTCCGGTTTTTGCTATGGAATTAAACATGTTTTTAATGAATGAAGCGAACAACAGATTTATATATAATGGAGAAATGAATCTGAAGTTAGTCTGTGAAGTAAGTGGAGTCGTTACTAATGAGCTATTGTTTATCATTCGATTTAGAAATGAAGTCATTTATAACCAACAAGGTGCGATAAGCCAATTCTCGGATAGATTCGAGATATCTAAGACCGGTCTCAATTATTCCCGCGTAATTACAATTAAAACGGTTAACATTAACACGACAGGATTATACACTTGTATAGTCATCTACAATAGGAATATTTCTCATTCTCACTTTTTTGAGTTACTTACTGTCAATGAAACTTCACCGGGATGCTGGCCAGGGGAAACAGGAATCTTAAACCGAGGTGACACTATAACACTTTCCTGTTTTTTCAAAGATCTTCAGGATTTATTAATATCGAGCTGGCTGAAAGTCTCACCAAATGGTTCAATCGAAAATTTGACCGCATCAGAAGAGATAACGCTAGGCCTCAAGAAGAAACGAACGGTTAATATAGAATCTTTACAGCTCACTGACGATGGTGCACTCTTTAGGTGTAACATCATGTCCAAGAATTCTACATCCCACCCGCCATTTTCTTGCGAAATTGGGCCAATTTTGGTTAAAAATCTTATCCAGACGATTACTATGTCTTACAACCGTACGCCAAAAACTGACGACAATATAGTCACGCAAAGGCCTTCGTCAACGCATCTGCCTCCCAGCAGCATACCGCAAACGATGGAAGAGACAAATGAGCCTCATCAGAGGAATGTAACCCACCCAGATATCACCACCAACACCACCACTTTGCAATCATCAGGAACAACGTCCTACGTGTCTGTATTTACTAATACAACGTCGAGTACATCAGTCAGTCAGTCGATCCAGAGTACAGTTCAATCATCTTCAACAGCTACATCAAACGTCAATATGACGACTGAGGACCAGGGTTCAAAGGTCACGACATCAACATATAACTATAACACAACTAACCCTACCATTACAAAAACGGGTTCAAAGGTCGCAACATCACAACCTGTGACGACATATGAAGAATCCCCAAACAGTAATACAGACCGTATTTATTCGAAGGGGGCAAACTTAACGATGTCCACGGTTACTCCCACTGAGCCTACCGATCAATCGTTCGGTTCAAAGGTCATGACCTCTACGACCAAAACAGGAACACCCAATGCTGTTTCAGATATTGTGCATTCGACGGCAACAACAACGACTGAAGAGAGGGAACATGTAAATGCAAATGAAACAGTAGGAGACTCACTACAAGTGATGACGTCAGAGGGTATGTCACCCGCGTCGTCAGGGGAACTTGATAGTACTAGTGTACTTCCAGAAACAGAGAAACCATATTTAAATACTTTAGGAATGCTTTTATATTATATCATTCCTCTTATTGTAGTTATTATACTACTTCTTCTGATACTGCCACTTATTTGCATATGCAGTCGTCGAAGAGAGGAACGTTCGAACAACAACAACATTCCCGTGACGTCATCAGGAACACTCGCTGGTGGATCCCCACACCCCGCCAATTCATATGAGACAAGCATCGACCCCATCGAACAGGGTCAGAGTAACGGTCATCACAGTAAAACACACTTAGTTCATGAAGATGGCGGGCGATCGATCAAACGAGTCTATAACGACCCCACCAACACATGGATCCAAAGTACACATTTATAGATATAAATAGCTGATCTGCACACCGACAGTTAAGTATAAATAAACAAATGTCCGGGCCATTCTCGAAAGATTGCATACAATATTTTTTCTTCTTATCTTCCTATATACTTAAGAGTCAGAACAGATTGCTGTCTCTTAACTTCGAGACGAGTGAGTTGTACATTTTCACTATCCTTACCGGTTTCGAACCTCTGGACATACAAATCAGCGTCCATAGAGCCTAGTTGGTTAGGGTGTCCGCGTACAAAGCGGGAGGCCCGGGTTCGAATCCCGGTGGAGGCTG
>KN885592.1:8049-18066 GCA_000934455.1 Apostichopus parvimensis | reverse complement strand
ACTGAAATTGCATCATTCAATGCCATTTTTTCTTTGTTTATGCAATTACCATGTTTAATTCAGTGCAATTCCCATCATTCATATATGCGTCGTTTTAAATGCAACCCAGCAGTTTTGATAAAGTTTTGATCCCTTTGTACAAATTGCTTTGTAATCTTGAGGGGTGTTGGCAACCTTCAACATTGGTGGATGGGTGCACGGAACCATTTCAAGTTCATATAAAGCCAGCAATCCATGACAGACAACACTTGCTATTAAAGCAACGCGGATATAAATACATTAACCTGGATTAAACCAAATAAATCCAACTTTTTTTTTCTCAAAGAATAAAAATAGTAATATCGCTAACCTTGAATATGTCTTTTGTTCTTCATCTGATAATTATTCGCAAATTGCAGAGAACTTCTAAGTTTCTCTCTGTTTTGTTTTAATTAATTATTTCTTTTCGTTACCATTGTCATTTGGAGGGAGGGGGGCAAGAGTTCTGCTTCGACGCCCTCTTTATTGTTTAAAGGCACACGGTCATATTATTTGTCCACCCGCTTTGCGAGTGTGGCACGTCAATAATATATGTTTTTGGTTTCGATAATAATCGTAACCTATGCAGTCATGCTGGCGGATGAGTGTGTGTGACTCCTCGCTTGTAAACACGATATTTCAAGTAGGGAAGCTTGGACCAATCTCATATTTGGTGAGTAGGTGTACCAGAAGAACCTATTGTTTTTAGAGAAGGTCAAAGGTCATTTAGCGGTCAAATTGTGAAACCCTTGTAAACACGATATCTCAAGAAGGGAAGCTTTGATCAATCTTGTATTTCTTGTGAAGGAGTACCACATCAAGTAGAAGAAGCCTATTGTATTTTGTGGAGGTCAACGTTCCTTTGGGGTCACTAGGGGTCAAAATGTGAAAAATGTGTAAACACAATATTTAGAAGGGAAGCTTGGACCAATCTCATATTTAGTATGTAGTTGTGATACGTTCAGTACAAGAAGCCTATTGTCTTTTAAGGAGGTCAAAGGTTATTTGGAGTCACAGAGGCCACATTGTTGAAAGCTTGTTTTATAATCTACCGTATCTCCCACCGACCAGCCAGTTTGATAACATGTGCATTACGCCTGATAAGAATAGGAGGCTGTTGGCAATTAATACTCACTGAAAAATCTGCATAGGCTTCAGCGTGTCGCTCCGGTGCATATTTTTGCTACATATTTTGCGTGTAACACGGTGTACTCTTTGTACATACAGCGGTGGTAGTGGACGTTTTCCGTCGTATTTCAGGTTGGGTGTAGTTTCGTTGGGGAAATGACCAGGCGCCGTTTATGAAACTTAACAGTCGTCTAGTTAGATTTTGACTATGACCAATCTCAATGCGAATTAATTGTGTAAAACGGTCTTAGTTTGGCAGTGAGTTCACGAGCTGTGGCTAGATCGGCTGTTGATCTCAAGTTGTGTAGTCTCTTCTTACAGTTTTAGCATATAGCTAGGCCTTAAAAGTGACGCTCGTCTTTCGTCACGTTTATGATTATGGGACAACTCGAACAAACCTGGCTAGGCCTATGTGCAATTTTAGGTAGTCTAGGCCAGCAACGGTGGGGTAAAGTTAAGGTGGGGTTGGTTAACACAACATCGTGAAGAACACCAGTCAGAATACCAATATACTTAAGGTGGCAAAATATCTCCTAAATTATTTCTCAAGGCATTTTACTACATGCCATCAGTCATAATTATATACGTTATATACGTTAGTTTGCAGCCCTGATGGTGTCATTAGTCTGCTGATATATCAATATGCTAATTATATGCTAATGATATGCTAATCCAAAACTGGTATTCCATTTACTCTTTCATAAAACGGTTATACTCGGCCGCGGTTGACTATACCTAAATCATCGTATAATCTATAAGTTAAAAGGTCAATGTTAGTATAGAGGACGCTGTGCTGACAAGACCTACTTCAAGTTGCGTTGTTTACAAATTCGGTAGGCCTATGTATAAGCAATAATCGCCGCTGACAGAGCTGCCTGTCTGCGCAGCTATCTGCGCAGCTATCTGTCTGCGCATGCTTTCTGCGCAACTGTCTGTCTGCGCCGCTGAAAGAGCTGTATGTTCTGTGATAATATCGCGTACTATAGACAGCCGTACAGATAATACGTTTTGCGGTTTAGTCTGCGCGCAGACGTTATGACAGATTATTAAACAGACGGCGCTTTCCGTTATTCATGCACATTTTATTTTACCATTTTATTCCACTCTCTGACAATTTGTTTGTTTACATTTGAATCTTGTCTGTCTGACTGACATGTCTGCTTTTTTTCCAACACGATGCTCTACAGTAACCGATAGACCATAATCCTACAACGTGTAGAGGACAAGGCTCTCTTATCACACTTCGAACTTCGATCATCTACAATGATAAGGATTTGAAGGCAACAAATTAAACTTAAAATTATTTGCTTTCACGTGATTAACCTTTGGAATCTGTTTTAATTGACCATTCGATTCTACTTATAAGTTCATATGTATATACACTGTCCCGTGAAGTTATAATTTATTTTCCATGTGGAAGTCACGGTAGTAGAATATTCCACGTCTACGTGTTACATGGTATAAATAATCATGAGGTTCTTTCGGAGTCTACTTGCGTCTGTGGACATCATTCTGAAACCAAGAAGTTTTGCTGGTCCTGCCGTTCTCTCACGAAGGGGCAATTCGTCTGCAGCCACGAAAGATGAAAACGTCTCAAGTAAATATTTAAATCTAAATTTCCATCAAACATAGACATATATTATAAGTCACTTTATCGTAATAGTTCATTTACTGAAATATTCAGTAGCCAGTGGGTGGGGGAATCTGAGGGGGCACATGCCCACCCCACCTCTCATCACCCACAATGTGTTTAAAAATACCCCTCAAAGGAAACATTTTTCATATATAAGAAGGTCCCCAAGGACGGTACCGTAAACATTTTTACACTTTAGCAATATAAAAAAGTGACTTTTTGTTTAGAAGACTGTAATAAGAAAGTACCGTTTTGTTGACAAAGTATATACGTTCAAATATAGTTAATAGAAAGTGCTGTTTTGATGTGAAAACATTCAAATAACTCGAATGCCCAGAGGAAGGTTTTTATGGTTCCGCACAGCTTGTCATGAAAGCCATATGTGTCATTGAGCCTCGATTTTGTTTACAATTTAATGGGACAAACATCACCCAATCGTTAGTTTTAGTAGGACAGGGAACTTTGTGAAAAAGAACAAGTCACCCCAAATCGAAAGGAAAAATCTTGTTCCGTCTAGGAGATATCCTTGTTTAACTGTCGTGTTTGTCATATTGTAAATCTATTTACTGTGATGTCTTAAAGCCACTAGGAACTGAACCCTTCTATACTTTCTTATTGTAATTCTTTGCATATTTTCACGGTATAATGTCAACAGTGTTTAATATACTGATACCGATGCCATGATTAGGTCATATTACAAGATTCAATACTTTAAGATTCAGCGTTTACCAAAACACATCACAGAAAATATGTTTTTTAATAAATTAAGAGAACTTCATAAAAATATTGAGCAAAATATGTGGCTGAATGATGTCATACTTAGACTTGTCTTGTATGTGGAGTATAACATTAAAATCTGCGATATATCCCCCCTAATGAAATATGATTTTTCTTAGCTGTTTGGGAATGTTGTTATCTCTATCACATATAACCAACATTCAGTTGTTCGGTAGGGTTTGTGTCCACTTTTACAGAAGGCTTGGGTTCTTAATCCTCATTTTTGTTCAGTACTGGAGGGAAATATGGTGTTTCCTCTGAAGAGTAAAACACGTTTTCTTTTATAAAAGTCAATTGTGTTCAACTGAACTTATAACAAATAAACAACATAGTCATTCATTTGGAGTCATGTGTGTTTATATTGCAAGACCCTTAACGATACGTACAGAAACCTGGCTAATCATATACCGAGTCGCTTATATACAGACTACGTTGACTATAATAATAGTACAGAGCGCCATCACTTTTGCACTGGCGTACTATTTTCCATCCATGATATTGACTCACCGTGAAAACTTTGAACTTATTGTTTCTTCTTCTTCTTTCTTAAATCAAATATAATGTTAAACAATTTCAAATATTTACCCTAGACCAACATTCTAAACAGTGTATGTCACTGTTCATTGTTACATTGAGGGTGGCGCTGCGTCACATGAAAATGATAACTGTTACAAAGTTCACGTCTTATAATCTTATATTGCCGATCAGCATTCCTAACACTCGATAGAATATGTCGGTAATACATTAAAAACGAAAAGATTGTATGACTGTTATAAATGATGTTATAGTCAATAAAGCGAAAAGTGTCTTTCAGAGCCAAACAATCACACTAGTAATGTTTATCATTTTTCTGACAGTATACAGAGGGAAGTCAATAATGAGAAGTGTGTGTGGGGGGGGGGGGGGGTTATAATCTGCGAGGAAATAAGATATCATAGTTCGTAGCCCCGAGGAACATGTAATAAATTCCAACTGTTATGCGGGTTCAAAAGTACATCTCGCTAGTCTTTAAATGATGCGCGAGTGATGTGTTTGAATGTTAGCTGAACAGACAAACATATATACAGTCACACACACAGACATCGCCAATATGATTCGATTACTGAACACAGCTATAGACTTCTTCTAGTTTAGTTGCCAAAACTTTGACTCTGTCATAAGTCAGATCAAATACCAGGGTAACGTCGCTCCCAGACGCCCTATATATCAAATCTTATACCACTCACAAACACATGACCGTCAAATAATGAAATCTATCACACAAACTAACAGACAAAGAGAAACAATGAGACAATATAATTAACATATAGTGAGAGATGGATATAATTCATCATTTACATTTATATTTTGGATGTTGTCTTCTATTTTTCATTCTTTCTGTTCATATTTCTGTTCCTTTCTCTTTCTACTCCTTCCTTCCTTCCTACCTACCTTCCTTCTTCTCTTTCTTTTAGGAGTTCTCGTTACTGGCGCATCTGGTTACGTAGCTTCAAGCATTGTCAATGAACTTTTAATGAAGGGTTACACAGTTAGAGGGACAGTGCGCAGTCTCAGTAACCCTAAAAAAGTTGATCCACTGAAATCTCTAGCAGAAAGGACCCCGGGGACCCTTGAACTCGTCGAGGCAGATTTACTCAACCCAGAAACTTGGAAAAGGTAAAGATAAACGCAAGAGGGTATTTTTATGTTTCAGAGGAGAAGCAAAGGGGTTTTGGGTAGGGAATTAGGGTGGGGAGGGGGGGGGGGTAGGGGTTAACAGTTAATTACTCAGCCGGTCATCGGTGCCTATATATACGAAAGCCACGTTGGGCTTCTTGGATACTTATGTCATCGGACCCCCTTTCCGAATTCTTCAATTCTCCCAGATATGTTTTAATGACAATGAGAAAACATAATTTTTTTTAATCCCATTCTTCCCCGGGCCCCGTAATTGACCCCCATGCCCCAGGGCTGTACTCTCGACCCTCATGTCGTCAGACCTATCGGCCATCGTAAACGTTTATCTCAAATTCATAATTTAGCGATATATGAGCAATTAACGATCGCAATTTTAATGCTCTCCTCTGACATAAACTTAAGATGAATCATATGTGTTGTTAAATATTATAGGGGTAGAGTGACGGTGACCTAAATGCAAAGTGTTTAAGGCCCTGTCACGGATTGCAATAACGGAGAGGGAACGAAGACATAAAAATGGCACTCCGTTGATGTACGTTGTATCCGTTTAGTCTGCGGTTCTCCTCCGTCCGTCTACGTTTCATTAACGGGAAGGTCCGGTTTGTCCGGCGTCGATTTTGAACATGCACAAAACTTGGAACGGACATCCACCGAAAAATGTCTCCGTTATTTATTCGTTACTAATCCGTTAAACTTCCGTTTTATCAGTTTCTCATGCATGCGTTTTGTTCGTTCTGTATGCGTTTGTCATACTGTATTTCTCCGTTTTTTCTCTGGTTATTGCTTTGCTCACCGGATCATTAACGGACAAAGAACGTATCGGGGTTTCTTTAGTATTTTCATATCTAACGTTCAAAATCACACACAGTGCAGTAGAAGGATGTTCTCACGTGCTCCATACCGCTAGTCCGTTCCCTTTCGAACAACCTAAGAATGCCGAGGAGGTTATACGTCCAGCTGTTGATGGGACCCTTAGCGTCCTCAAAGCTTGCAAAGAAGCGGGTACCGTTAAACGAGTTGTCATCACAAGCTCGATCGCTTCCGTTGGCGGTAAGAGGTTATTAGTTAAAAATGATTATGATGATCATTAACAAACATTATTATTTACATAATTTTTCTTTCGAATTTTTCTACTTAACAATCACATGCATCACAAGGATACCTTATCATATTCAATTCTAGCCACCCCTCCCCTCCCCCTCCAACCTACCCACCGCACCATCACACCTCACTGCCTTAGGCACCTCTTTACACTTGCCCTCCTTTCATGTATAGTATCATGAAATTGTATCGATGTCAACGCGTTTTACTCACACGAAGACAACTGAAATAAAAATAGATCATTGCAACACATAAGTAATCTTACTCAGAATAGATTTTCCTACAATGACATCACATTTTCTCTCCCTTCATGTTTCCCTGTGTTTTATTTAAACTTAATATATTTTCGGAAATTCGGAATATGAACTCTTCGTGACTTCGCGCAAAGATGAGCTTAATAATTGCTTATCTCATTATCAGACAGGCACAATGTATATATTTACAGACGAAAACCAACCCTAGTTGCGAATCTATTTATGGAATCTCTTAATAAAGTTAATCTTTGCTTCTAGTGCTGGAGATTGGACTTTAATCTACCCATGTATTGTGTTTTCGATCAACACAACTAAAAATAGGTGTACAGGTTATTTAACTACCGCGGAGTCACCGGCCATAGTAAAGGCATAGCAAACACTTGTGGCATACAACCAATCTTGGAACGCTATTCATTGAATGACTACCAAATTAAAATGTAATTACCTTTCAGTGCCAGTGAGGATTTAGCTATATGTAACATCATGACCGCATGGTATTCAGTTGGGACCAGTTTTTCCTTGTAAACTGTTTTCTCATTACCGGCTTACAGAGCACTAGTTATGTCAATATGAGCAGTATATGAATATCATGTTTCTATCAAAGCCTAGGAACTGTTTGTACTGTCAATATGAGTGCTTTGAAGCATGCAATTGGAGGACAGTTTAGAGAGGTATTAGCATTAGAAAACATGCCCCAACTAGTTGCTGCAGTAGTTCAGGGTTGTTGAATATTCAACATGTAAATGAGAATGTAAATATAAATTGGAGGGGACGGGCGGGGTCGGGTAGGGTGTCCGAATTAAGAAGGCCGTTGACTAGAACTGGAAAACCTTGGTTTCGTTGGTCATGGTGGTTTTTACTGTCAAGTTTTTATCTCTATGTTGAATTTTTCTTCATTTCCTAACATCAATTGTTGACATTTCTGCTACCTTAGCTATGATTGTCTAAACTTATAGGTTTAAGGAGTATCATAATAAGAGATGCCACGCCAATAACAAAATTCCAACTTGATATTGCTACGACATATCATTTCATCTTGGTACTTCAGTTTATCATACCACTCGACCTTTGACCGAAGAAGACTGGACCGATCCGAGTCGAGGTGGACCTGAGGCGGAACCGTACATCATCAGTAAGCTGATGGCGGAGAAAGAGGCATTCAAATATATAGAAAGTCTTGACGGTAAGTCTTAAGGCTGAGTTGTGTACGCATGGGGCGGATCTAGGGTAGGACCCGCCAGGAAAACGGACCCTTGCTTCTGTTTTTTTCATCAATTAAAATTTACAGCATAGATAATTTGGCCAAACAAGGAGGTAGATGCTTGCGGAAGCTAGCAAGCAGCACAAGCTGACATTCATTGCTATTTTTGTTTGTTTTTTGCCGGTGTTTTTGTCCTTTTCACCGCTAAGTTGATATTAAATTCGGTAGGCCTACCTACCGATACTTGCTTTCCCCGGGTCCGCTCTTCCGGGTTCGTCTTGGGTACGCCACTGTTACGCAGTAAAATGAGCTAGGTATTGGTTTCATGTATAGGCTTACACACTCATAACTATAAATCTTGTCAATGTACTATACGTTATAAGATGCTCATTGTGCAGTGCGGTATTTGATGCAGTGTGGTATAAATTCAAAACTTTGCCATCTAAACGATATTTCAATTTCTTGTCGAATGCCTTGGCGTCGGGAAGGGGGAGGAGGAAAAGGTAGGGAGGGGTCGGATAAGGGGTGTGAGCTAGGTTCGACATTATGTCTATGCAGCGTGCTGTATGCAAGTCTAAAAAAGGGTTAGGAATTGACCAAACCAAACCAGCTATTCTATAGATCTTGAACATGCACTATAACATAATATATAATAATAAATAACATATATAGGCCTATATATAATGATACTGTAAAAGAAAAATATGCTGATAATAAAATGATTAGTGCAACTTTTTTGTATCTAACTGCACTTAGATACAGCTTACGTATGAATATATTGTTTCGAATTCATTTTACTTATTGCTACAGATAAAGACAAATTCGAATTTTGCACAGTCCTGCCTGGCTTTGTGATTGGTCCTTCAGTAGCCAATCAGGCAGCGACGAGTCTCGACATAGTCAAACGAATCATGGTCGGAGGGGATCCTCTAATCCCTAACATCTCATTCACTTGGGTCGATATCCGCGATGTAGCTGACGCCCACATTAAATGTATGACATTGAAACAGGCAGCTGGTAAGAGATGGCTTACATTTTATCCAGGGTCAAGTTAATTGAGCTCTCCAAAACACTCTTTACTCTTAAAGGAAAGTCACTCATGTAAGACATAGTCAGGATATATACGAAAAAACATACAGCTTGATCCAATCTCAACCCCAGTCCCCTTCCATCAAAACTTTAACCTTGGGTCGTGACGTAATATGTTACGTCAGGGGAAGTATCATGGGTGTCTTTAAAAGGGTATATATATTGATCTTGGTTAATAGTCGGTGAGCTATCTATAGACATATACTATATGTTCTGTGTGTTTGAATAGAACATTTAATCTTTTTATCTTAAGAAAAGTCACCCAAGGTAGAACCTGGGCTTAAAAATGAAACTACTTTACTGATTCACTCTTAAGCCCCAGTCCCGGCCGCGAATTTTTTTTTCCCAAACTGAACTGACACTGACATTATTCGCGTCAGAAATATTCGCGTCCCGGCCTTGCTGCATCGAGACTGTAACTGTGAATCACGAGTTATTTAGAAAATGGAATCGATACTTGACCTGATCCTAACGATTCAAACACATTAACTATGACATGTCAGCGAAGAGATAAATATAATATAATTCTTAGAAAGGAAATATAGATATTACACATGTATGGATCTTAGCCGCCAAATGTCACAGATAGCCTACAAAAACAATATAATAATTAAGATTAAGATTAAAACATTCTAACTCCGAACTGCAGTCAATGATGTCATAGATGTAAATGAAAATGTAAGCTGCAAACGTAACTCTTCACGGGGTATTTTTTGCTGATTTTTTTTGTTTTTGTTTTGATGTTATTATTTTGTACGGTGCTTTTGACAAGGTTTGCTTATTAATTAGCGCATTATAAGTGTTTAGTATTATTTATTACTATTATAATTATTATTATTGTTATAAATGTTAAATTATTTCTTAATTGTTATACTTACAGGACAACGATTCCTCATCACAGACAAGAGTCTTTCATATCGTGATGTTTGCAAACAACTCTACGATGAATTTCACGATCAAGGTAAAAAAAAAGGGAAAAGAAAAACAGAAGGAAAAACTAAAAAACATTCTCGAGTCATGTCATTGCCATCGACGTATATATTATTGCAATGGCCATCGCATGTTTGTGATAAATAAATAGATATGTTCATATTTCATTGCTTTAACCGAAAGAAAGGTCTCCAAGAATACTCGACAAT
>KN885591.1:85333-97382 GCA_000934455.1 Apostichopus parvimensis | reverse complement strand
GAAAACTGTTTCATATTCTCCAAGATCTGAGCGCAATCTCTCTTCAGAGATCTGCTCGGCATTTTCACGGCCATATTGACACCCTTCCTGATGTCACCGACACGGATGGACATTCTGGCTACCCCCATGGCACAGTTCTCATCATGTTCCTTTTCCTGGTAGGGGCGATGTTGGGGGAGGGTTGGGGGGGAGGAGATGAGAATATTATCACTACAGCAGGATCTGATATTAATCACCATCGATCATAACCCCAAAATTATTAATGTCACATTTTCGATTGGGAAAAAAAAAACCAGAATGAAGTCAAACAGACTTCTTATCTTTTTCGTGCACTGTTAAACCTTTCTGAAGTGTTTTTCAATGACTGATAGAAACAGAATTGGTGTAAACATTGTGTCCATCAATACTTGAACAATATTAATAATAATATTGAAGATTTATAAAGCGCAGACATAGCCACCGATAACGGTGCCTCAAGGCGCATCGCAATATTACCCTGGTCGACGATAACCACATAATAAATATTTCTTGAGAGAAATTGCCATTTTTCTAGGTACAGTAGTATCGTTATAACAGAAGGTACAGTTTTGTTTACACAGATTCGCATTTGACATACATAGTTGCTAATGACTCAAATGCAAACATTCTTCAGCTCTTTGCTTATTTTTCTCATATCAAACATATAATATTTCTCTCGCATGTAGTCAATCTAACCATGGTTTCACGCCGGTTGTCAAACCAGACCAGACCATCCACATCTTTTGTCCACCAAAAACTAAATGTCCAGGTGAGATGGAAGTATTGTGTTTGTTTAGTACGCACATAATTCCAACAGATTGCTGGATATTCTGCCTAGACCTTTCTTAATTTTTTTTAAAAATGCTCACTACAAAATTAAAAAATAACGTTTTTGACAAAGGTATATATAGACTAAACCTTATTTTCACAGCAAATGAACATTTTTCCAAATGGCTTTTGTCTGATTGAGTATGGTACCTGTATATGGTACATTGTATGTATATGTATATTGTACCTTGTATGTATATGGTACCTTTTATATGGTACCTTGTATATGGTACCTTGTAAATGGTATGTATATGGTACCTTGCAACCATCTTAATGTTACCGATCTTTGCACCTACCTTCTCCAAGCTTGTGATTCCCTTCTCATAGTGGGTGAGTGCATTTGGGTAGTCTCCCCTGAAAGAATGACAAAAAAGACATTTATTTCCATGGTGACATAGAAATAACGTCTTCAGTTATTCATCACGAGAAGCAAACTTGTTTTGATTAACCAAAACTATCTTGAATTTCAGCATGCTACCAACCTGGTCTACTTATTAAATTTTCCTTGACAATTTTGTTTGGACAACACAACTTCTCATAAATAAAAGAAATCATCGAAGATACAAACCAACAAATAAATTGGTGTTAGAGCATTCCTCTGCCGTTAAAGTGAGACAAAAAGACAAAAAGTACATTTTTAAGACAGATTACCGTTTAACGTTTTAGAAAACAGTAACTGTTGCACAAACAGCAGAGTTATTGTTTAACACGTTAAACACACAATTAATGATTTTAATGGTATGCCGAGTGCTTTCAGCATAATTAAACGGTCTCTCCTTGGACAAAAGCTAATGAACAGGCTTCACAGTCTTAGAAGGAACTGGGATCGCCAAACAATGTTTAAAGTTAGCTCTGCAGTAACTCCAAGCTTTCCTGTCTGAAAGTGGCAAGGAAAGTGTAGGGTACCACTTTGTAAGTGTTATGAAATGGAGAGTGACTTGACATAGTGAAATATACAGCTACGCTTCTGAGACGTTAACAATGTTAAAGGTGCCACATATGGTGACATAGACTAGAACTTACAAAAACTCCAATTGTTGAGCATATTCTTTAGATATGTAAGGGATCTGTGAAGGATCCAAGGTCTTGGCTAGTTTTAGGGCTTGATCCCAATGTAGCAGATCTCTCCTCATCTGGAGGAAAAAGAGAAAAGAAATGCGAGGCAGACGTTAACCAAGACGTAGGGAGTCGACCAAATAACGGACGATGTATGAAAATATTTATCATGAATTGGACATTTTTCTCAGATTTGTACATGTAGATGAATGCGTTGAGTGTTATAGTGTTTATGTACACCATGCTTGTTACTGTTTGATAGCATCATCATAAACGTGTTGGTGTCACAAATGTTGAAGGGGCAAACTCGTCCTTACTGATGGATAGCTTATAAATTGCATTGTTCACAGATCTTTAACATGTATTTCATAATTTTTGTATTGGGCACATTCAATGTATGGTTTCATTTTGTTTATTTGTTTATCTACAACATTAAATAGTACAGGTTGCACAAAATAACAAAAATAATGAAGTAGAGGGAAGTAAAAAATAAAAAAACCTCAAGAGGTTCATGGTAATAGCAGTTCATTACAGTAACCCTTAACTGATCCAAATATGATATGGATTGTTAAGGAAGTGGGGGGTTAAGGAAGTGGGGGAGTGGGGGAGAGGGGGTGAGGGAAGTGGGAGAGGCGCGAGGGAAGTGGGAGAGGGTGTGAGGGAAGTGGGGTGAGGGAAGTGGGAGTGAGGAAAGTGGGAGAAGGGGAAGTGAGGCAGGAGGGGGTGAGGGAAGTGGGGGCAGGAGGGGGGTTTAGAGTTTGGGCATTGGATTCAGCAGAAAGACACTAGAATACTTACATCTAGGGCTGCAATCGGTCGACTAGAGGAAATGAACAAATCTTGGGCTAAACTGAAATCTTCTCTAAACATGGCAAGATGTCCTGCTAGTAGATTCCTGTCATCTGTTCCCTAAAAGAGCAATAACCACAAAATCAGTTTATCAAAAACACACAACAGCAAAATGTGAGACGATATAACAAAAGGGTAGACCAGAGCTAGAAAAAAACACCACAAACACAACAAAAAACAAAACTACAACAGACAACAATAGTACAAAAAAACTGAGAACAAAAAAAATATAGAGATATAAAAACTGCGTCAAAACCTGAGATCACATAAAAATATTTGTATACCCCCCATATGAAAAAAGAACATTCTCGCCACAACACGCGCCCCTGTGCAAAACTTATGGTGCAAAAAACTCGCGCTGTTCACAAAAAGCGCAAAAGAAAAGCGCTCCCACAGAGGTATATAGAAAAATATAAAAATATAACAACAATAATAAAAATGAAAAATAAAAAAATCTACAACACGGGGGACACACAAAAACATAAAATAAGCGCGACAAAATTGCAAAACCTCCCTTAAAAACCCCCTAAAAGACCAATCCAAAACCGGTTTCAGAATCCAACCAAACGTTTCAATCTTGGATTATCAAAAGTCAAAAGATTCAGTACCTTTGATTTAATATGGTACATGTAACATTGGATGTAGCAACGCCTTAAAGCAGATCCTTCGATCACACACACTGCTGATTCCTGATGTGAAATATCAATGCAATTAATTGATAAGATTTATCAGCAAAAATATGTTACAATTGACTGACCATAATGTTCTTGAGAGATAAGACCATTCCAGCTTCCCCGATGTGTCGATATACCCTCATTGCTGTGGGAGAGAAATTCATTGAGTAATTAGCAAGTCTCTCAACTTCTCTCAAAAACTTTAAAAAGCCAAACACTAGTAATAACAACTGCATTATTCTTCTCAAATACAAATAAATGCTTCAGCAGGTTTTGAGCTTTCATTACTTAAATATCTTTTATCTAAAATGTAACTACTTCAAAATTTCTACATTTTCTGATCGCTATATTTTGCATTTGGGGAAACTTTTCTTGGTGACTTTCTTCTCTTGTTTTTGTGTAATTGTTGCAGTCTTGACTGTTGCGTCGACAATTTGAGAAATGTAAAAGAAAGTATTTTAAAGTTTTACAAAACAAAATAAAAACATTGCATTTTAAAGAAATGGTTACTAACTTATGTAGCTGTCATTTCAGTATTTCATTGGTCGGATATCAAGGATTTCTTAAAATAAATCCAATACTCTGTTGTTATATTTTTTCAATATGCTTCAATCTGATTGGTTAATGACTTGTTACCTAAGACAAGGTCCATGTGCAAGAGAGCTGCTGTTGCTAGATTCATCCAGGCTTCTTTGCTGTTGAGTAACTGACACAGCATCCAAGCTTCTCTGTATCTCTTCAGTGTGATACTCTTCTCAATGGCAGATTGTAACTAAATGTCAGAAAAGATTGGGTCTTGTGAAGTGGTTAAGGCAGTGGACCGGTGATCTAAGGATTACAGGTTCGAGCCCTGGCCAGATCATTGCGTTGTGTCCTTGGGCAAGGCACTTTATCTCCATTGCCTCTCTTCACCCAGGTGTATTAATTGGGAGTTGCAGGGTAACTTGTAAATATAGTTGCGTGCGCCGGTTTGTGGCTGCACCCTATGGGAAGTACCCCGGGGGACACATGGTTGTGGTGCACTGTGGTGCCCCAGGAGAGATTGATTGAATTGCACACACTTTGGTGTGAAGGTGTGACAAGTTACCAATGACCAAGGCTAAGTTGTCAAAGTGCTACGATCTTGATGTAGCAGCACTATATAAGTGTCTAATATGTATGTATGTTAAATGTATTGTATATAGACCTTTCTATCTTCAAGATTTGTTGACTTGTTGGTATGAAATTCTATCATTGAGACCTCTGTAGATACCACCACCAACACCATCACCATCAATGACATCAAAGTATATCTCATACTAGTCTGATAAATACTAATGTACCAGACAGTTTACTTCTACTGAGTGAAACTACAGATATTATGTGAAGATGTGAGCTTCAGCATAAGAAGTTGTTTTACTTTCCAAAGCACGGGGAAAAAACCCAAAAGGGTGAGTTTTTATCAGCAACATTAAAATATGTGACAAAATGATGATTTAACAGTCCAAACAACTGACAAGAATTAAGTCCAGAGAACAATAAAGACTCAGGGACAGGAAATACAGGTAGGTCTGTAAAAATCACAAACTTTCCTTACTAAGCTGTTTTGATGCTTTTCTATGCTTTTATGCAAAATCAATGAGCGATACTTTAGTAACTTCTTTCATGCACAAAGAAACCTAACTGGCCTACATATGTCACAAAAGAAAACTGACACTCACTCTGATAAAAATGACATTTAAAATATATTGACTGCTATAGGGATCTTGTAAACAAAACAGTCTAATAAAATAAAATTAAACCAACAGACAGGAAGTGAAAACGAAAAGAAACCACCACTCACTTCCTGTGAAGATAATTCATTCGGCCTTTCCATGAAGTTGTGAGTTGTGAGCTGGACGTTGCTGACTTTGCCACTTCCTGTTTGGCAGGTCACTTCCCCGCCGTAAAGCATCAAAGGCTTCTGGGAAAACGGCAGTTTCGTTGAGCCGGCTAAAACGACAGACGGCCCTGAGGGAGTAGATCGCAACAACTTTCACAATTTAAAGCAAAATTATACATTAAAGGTAGTCAGTATAGGCCCCAAAGTATGGCTATAATTGCTAAAAGTTTTCAAACAGTACTTTCCAAATTGTTCTCAGACATTGTTAAGGAACACACAAGATGACTGAATGTCCCAGTGAAAATTTCCTCACAGGTTTGAATAAAAACAGTTTAAGAATTTTTACCAAAGGTGACCATCTTTGACTATCTAGAAATATTGGGGGCCAATACAGCATACCTTTAAGTGCCTTATGCTATACATTTGAATAAATGACTTCTTGAATTGATTTTGCATGCTTGTTCTAGTACAACATTCCTTTCAGAAATTGACCTTAAATCTAGGTCATCCAGTGAATAAATAGATAAACTTATTTGACGGCTACTTGGATTGGTTAGATATTTTTTACATTTATATGGAGGGAATCTATCTACCCAACAATCTTAGAATTTTTGAAACTTGAAACTTGTAATCTTTTTTTTGAACTATGATTTCCCTTAACATGGTGATGTTAACATCATCACATGATATCTTTGTGCTACATCATTTGAGACTACATCTGACAGAAATTAAAAATCCACCCACCTGTGACCGTCTCTGGAGAATAGACAAAGGTATAAAGCATGGCTTCATCGTAGGCCACAAAGACTCCACGATCGCTGGCCCAATTTTCCCAAAATATTTCTTTTATCGTAGGAGAAAAGTCTGGTATTTCAAGAATATGATCGTTCACCTTAAAAAATATAGAGGGAGAAAATTATATAGATAACTACAAGGTGAAACTATTTTTGATGAGTTAATCTGAAAAGATATTACATGTGGTGCACATTTGACCTTCCAGCTAGTGTGAAGAATTTCAGTCTTATAGCATGTAAGATGCAAGGTATCATCTCTAGCCTATATGGCTTGCCTGGGTCCACTTTTAAAAGTATTCCATAATTCAATTCACTTAACATCGTCCGGGTATTCTCAATTAACTTACGGGCCAGTATGCAATATGCAAAACTGGGGCAAATAACATTGTTATCAAAGAAGTGCATTATATAACATTTTATACATTTTCAGGATTATTGTTAAAAGGACATACAGGATTGTAAATCATAAAGTATGGTCTGTTGATCTTATAAAATTTCCTAAGAATTGTTGTTAGCAGTAACAACAAGGTTGTTTACCAGGAGATGCTATGTGTATTACACTTTAAGATTATTTCAGGATTGTCGTTGACAGAACTTACAGGATTGTATATAAATGCATCACTCTTATCGTCAATGAAAACCAGCCTAGTCCCTGTGGTGTCTGCAAACAACCTTCTGATTCCTACAACATGTCGGAACTCATTGACAACACTCCAGTCTTCAATGTAGAAAAAGTACAGTTCACCAGTCTGAAATAGAACATATTTATAGATATTACTGAGGTATCCTCTGCTACAACATGAATAAACATGCAACTGCTGAATATTCGAACTTTACAAAGATACTTTTCAACTGCTACATATTCCACCACATTACTTTGATAATTGGCATGCAACTACATCACTTAATTAAGAGAAATGTAAACTGTTCAATATTCAGTCACATCAAAGCACACATATATTATGTAACAGCTACATATTCAAGTACATCACTTGATTCAGAGATATGTTAACTGTTGAATATTCAGTCCATCAAAGCACACAGATACTATGTAACTACAACGTATTCAACTTCATCACTTAATAAAGAGATATGTAAACTGTTGAATATTCAGTCTCAACCAAGCACACAGATGCTATGTAACTACTGCATATTCAACTACCTCACTTAATTAAGAGATATGTAAACTGTTGAATATTCAGTCTCATCAAAGCACACAGTTATTATGTAACTACTACATATTCAACTACATCACTTAACAACAAGATATGTAAACAGTTGAATATTCAGTCTCAACCAAGCAAACAGATGCTATGTAACTACTGCATATTCAACTACCTCACTTAATTAAGAGATATGTGAACTGTTGAATATTCAGTTTCATCAAAGCACACATATACTATAAAACTACTACATATTCATGTACATCACTTAATTAAGAGATATGTAAACTGTTGAATATTCAGTATCATCAAAGCACACAGATACTATGTAGGTACTACATATTAAACTACATCAGAGATATGATAAACTGTTGAATATTCAGTCTCATCAAAGCACACAGATACTATGTATCTACTGCATATTCAACTACCTCACTTAATTAAGAGATATGTAAACTGTCGAATATTCAGTCTCATCAAAGCACACAGATACTATGGAACTACTACATATTCAACTACATCACTTGATTCAGATATGTGAACTGTTGAATATTCAGTCTCATCAAAGCACACAGATACTACTGCATATTCAATTGTTGAATATTCACACAGATACTACTGCATGTTCAATTGTTGAATATTCTTCACAAATAATATGTATCTTATGCATGTTCTGTCAATCTCATGACAACTTTGCCTATGTAACTGTAAAACCATTATCATCTTCACCCTTGTTAAATAGACATAAACTGTCGCATAATCAATTATTTTGTGCCTAATGTAATTTCTACAAATTCAATGTTTAAAATCTGAAATTTTATTGAGGTAGATTACATCTTGAGTGTGGAAGTAAAAGAAGAGTAAAATGCCGACAAGAAGATGATCATTTCATCTTTCTGTTAGAATTGGATGTGACATTCTAAGTATTACATACTACCAGACAGTGGCATATTGACTCTCACTGACTGCAAACGAGATCAATGTGAGTATGATAAAGTCCCTTACATTTGTTCCGTAGACCAGGAACTCCGCAGTGAGGGCTTGACAGGTGACCTGGCTGTTGCTATCCTTGTCTGGGAACAGTCTTGTCTCTCGCTCTTCATTATCACCTGTGCCCTCACTCTCAATCTGACAAAGAAATAAATCAATGGACATATTTTACTCCACAGGGGGTAGGAGCGAGGCGAAAGCTCAAAGTGTATTTATATATAATCAAGAAAAAGAATTAATAGGCCACTGGCAGTCTATTGTATTGTTTCCTCACTTTTACAGGCAACAATGGTGTTGTAGAGGCTCAGTTCAGATGTAGAACTGAATCTGTTATCTTAGTCTAGACTCCATAGTAAACATATCATGACAATGTAAGAGAAATGAAAGAAAAATGGCGTTGTGGATGGAATCAGTTACACTGCACCATGCAGGAGAACGTTGCGATGACTGTATTTCTCACAGTCGGAACTTTAATGCAATGACCATGGTGTGGGTGGATTCAACATATATCTTCCCTACATAATATAACCGTGACCACGATTTCATAGTAAACATATCATGATAATGTAAGAGAAATGGGGTTTTAAATGGGATCAGTTACACTGCACCATTCAGGAGAACATTGCCATGACTATATTTCTCCGTCAGAATTTTAATGCAATGACCATAGTGTGGATGGATTCGACATATTTCTTTCCCACATGATATAACCTAGAATATGGTCACGACCAGCGAAAACCACTGCAAAAACCGCCTAAGAGTTTGCAAGACGACCAATTAATACTTATCTCTTTCCCACCAGACACAATGCTGGAATGGTAAACCATTGCAAAGTGAATATTTTAATATAATATGACAATATCCTTTTTGCAGGCCACAACAAAATGGCATGTATTTGATAGCCCACCCAGGTAAATCTTAAAAGATATTACATTATACACTCTTCTGGCACCACTTCCAGTATTTCTGATATGAGCATGAACAGACACACACACACTCACAGACACAGGTGGGTAGGAAGCTTCCAAAGAGTGTGGGGGCACAAAATCAGAGGGGCACTTTGTCATTCCACAACCACCACTCGTTATGCTATAAACCGATACACACCGGCATAACACTTAAATATATATGATGTGTAAGTATGCTATCAATACTATTATGGTGCACATGAATAATTAAAATAAAATATTAAAACAAACGAAGGCTTAAGGTATCCAAAAGACAGTTCTTCATCAAAGGACACATTTTATTTGCCAGTAGGGCACATTTGCTATTTTGGAAATCAGTGGGGGGCACGTGCCCCCAGTGCTTCCCCCCGGCTCCTACCCCCTGCACAGACATATCACTGTGCAAACAACCTCTTCACATGGACTGACTTCTTGTTCTACGTATGCATTTACATAATTAACTTATCGAACTTGTCATATCAAATTAATTATTATTGCTATCATAACAGACATGTGGTGTCATTTTACCATCTGTTCTTCCCATAATACTTACATGCGCTGGCTAAATACTGTCCTACCTATACAAACTACATACGATCATAACTCGTAAGTAACCAATAGGAATCGTCATTAAAAGAAAAAAAATATTATTGCTATGACAACGGACATGCAATATCATTTTGTCATCTTATCTTTGCCCTAAATCATAGAATATGAACTGACTTACTACTGTTGTTCTACTTGCAAACTGTCCACATCTACCCAGGTTCACCACTAGAAATTGTCATACATAATGAACTATTTATTGCTATGGCAACAGGCATACGACAGTATCACTTTTATCATCACATCTTGCCCTAAACCTCTCTTACCAGATGCAGCTGTACTTTATTTTCCATCAGGACGGCCGCATAATCCGCATTCAGACTCATGCTGGTAATAGTCCCCAGATACTCTCGATCTTTCAGCTTCTCAGGACCTGAAACGATTAAAAGACAAATCAGACAAACTAGGTTCATCTTTATCTCCTCTTCAGGCTTAACAGCCAGCTGACACTAAATACAGAGTTTATTACATCGGCCATCTCCTGGCACCCTATGTTCCCAGCCGATCATTATGCTCATCAACACAGGGACTGGTTCAAGAAATGAGAACAAAGAAAAAAACTGGGGACAAGCTATGGAATGCCTTGCCGAATTCAATACGTACCTGCGCAAGCCTTGCCAGTTTTAAATCATTGCTGAAAACATATTTTAGAATTGCCTTTGATGTTTGAACTGTACAGTATTTTTGTATCACCATAGCTTTAATGTATTTTTCTATCCTATTATAGGATTTATGGTCTATACCTTTTAGGCGATATTTTTCTACTATTTGCTTTTGATTGTTTCCTGTATTTTTAATGTTTCCTGTATATTAATTGTTTCAATTCCTGTAAAGCACTTCGAGCAGCGTTGCTGATGAACACGCTATATAAGTACTATTTTATTATTATTTATTATTATTAACCCTTGATATTTCTGGCACATCAATTATGTACAGACATTTAGAAGAATCAACATGTTGACAAGAAAACAAGGACAGGAAGAGCAACCAATTGGGAGATAATAAATGTTCTCATTCGATAGATTATTCTGATGAGCAACAAGTCAACTGTGAAATGATTTACTCACCACATCCAAATACTGAGAGTAAAGAGGACTGTTTAACAAATTACTGCAAAGAAACTTTAATGCACCTAACACCCCTATGATCCTCCTCCTCCTCCTCTCCCATCCCATTGCAGAACCCCTATCCCACCCCTCCCCCGCCCTCTCCATTCTCATGTATGTAACCTGTGGCAAATCCATCCGAGAAAGCTCTCTTTTTGTTTTAGGAATAAAAACAAAATAAATTCAGTACCTTTGTCTCCCAAGAGGTAGAACCAAGCCCTGTTATTCATTCCAACTACCAGGTGAAACTGTCCCAAGGATAAAAACGTTGGTTCGACTTCAATCTCTATCGGTATCGCTGGCTCCTAAAAAACGAACGAAAAAGATAGAAGACTTAAAACCACAAACCACCGCAGCTGAGACAGAAAAATTAAATATTTACAGGATACAACTGCCAGTTAGCATCACCTGGACTTCACTGGATAATTTTAGTGTAGCAAAATATTGTGAGGACACTTGTTATTGAGAATATAAACAACAAACGAACACAGGAAGAATCGTCATTATTCAATGGAAATTGTTTAAAATATTTACCTAAATTCCTTCTTTGTTGATTTTCAATAAACATTTCACATGATATTCAATAATGACATCAAGTGCCAGTGTTGGTCATAAACTTGAATGGGCAAGTTTTATTTCAAAATAATGAAATAAAAGGAATCCCATTTTTAATTGTCAACTTGTTTTGAGAAATCTAATTTGGCAAACCTGATGACCAAAAAAAAAAGGTACTTTGAGGAAACACATTTTTTAATTCCAAAATATACTGTTCAGTAAAAAGTCAGTTTCCCTCTAAATTCATGAAACATTTTTCCCATTCTTTGTGCAGTATTGGCTAAGATTAAAGGAGGTCTAGGGAGACATTAATTGCCTTCCTCTCCCCACCCCCTCCATCTCTACCTACAGAACACAAACCTGATGATTGGTACCTTTTATTTTCTACTGAAGAAGTTGATCTCTAAGGAATTGATCTTAATTTTCTATAGATGTATACACACAGAAAATAATTTTATACTTAAAATAGACAAAAACAATTTTCTAATTACAACTTCACACGACATGAATGCGAACTTCAGGACAGAGCACCAAGGAAACAAAGCCCTACAATTATGCTGAAATACAAGAAAAAATGTGAAGATGAGCTCAGGCTGCTGACA
>KN885591.1:39728-77532 GCA_000934455.1 Apostichopus parvimensis | reverse complement strand
GATGAAAATAAACCTCAAGAAGGCGTGTCATGACGTAAGACCTTCATGAAATATATCTAAAATAATTGTGATGCTTGGGAGTTGTCGGACATCAAAAGATCAAAAACCGAAAGCACTTCAACTGCACAACTGCATTCTGTTGCCCTGCACAGTAGTGAACCCCTAAATATTGCAATTCTTTCACATTAAAGTGGCACCTACACAGCCCCTCTGGAATAACCAGTGCTATTAGCTGATATCACCTTATAGCATAATAGCTGGAAGCCAATGTATGACTCAACGCCATAATTTCATCTTGTTTTGGACAAGTTAAGATATAGAATTTTAATTTATCGACTGTCCACGTAGGAAAAGGCTCTTTTTGTGTATTAATGATCGAAATTTTTTCGGTGTCTGCTAATCTCTCCAGTACTGAAGGAACGATAACCTCATTCATTTTATTCATCTTTCAACAACTTTCAACAAGAGAAAGAAATGCTTTCTAGTGGCAACTAGAATTCAACAGAAGGGAATCACTTAAGAGATTGAATTAGGAAATAAAATGATGGGAACTGTTACCGAGACGACTGATGGTTGTATATTAGTAAGTTTCCCTTCACTGTGCCAATTGCGAGTTGAGGTTTGACCTTCGACCAAATGAGAAAGGACAAAGGTTCTTTGAAGCCGCTGTCAACCTGCGACGTCCTGTGACTGTTTGCGTCCCACAGGAAGACGACACTACTCCTGTCACACACCATCGCTAAAGTATCTCCATCCTTATCCCAACCGATACCGGAGCAAAATCTGCAAAAAAAAAGAGAGCATTGTTAAGTGGGTCCTCATTTGTATCATGTACATATGACTAGTTGCAGGAATAGTAGTAAGGGCAATATGCAAGGGCAACAGTATGGGAAAGAAAAGGTACAAAACTCTTAACGTTTATAGTGATCAGACCAGCACAACAAGTATCGTACGATAAGTTATCTTAACAATAAGGAGCCCTTTTTTTTTGTCAATTTTATAGTCATGTACATACTATACCTGTGTACACATAGACAAGTTCCAACCACACACTGTACTGTAATTTCATACGATTGCTGTAATGACTTCATAGATATTTTCCATCTTTGACAACATACTTTAAATAACAAATAGTAACTAGTTGAAAAGTTTACCCCGGTAAGTTGATCTGATCTTTGAGGTCACCATGTCTGTCATAGATGTGAACCGTGTGGTCACTCCCTGTGGTCACTAAATAATTTCCGAGGGTATTCTGCCAAAGAAACTGGATGGAACCTATACCATGTGTCTTCTCAGATATCTCAAACACTTTCTGGAAGGAGCAAGATATATGCCAAAGTTCAAGACATTTCAAGAAAAGCGATGTATTTTATTGATGGCACTGTACATGCCTCCTTCTGACAAGCACTGTTATGTATGAAGATAAGTACAATATGTATATATCTATATATCGGAGTATGAGAATGAACAAATGTACTCCACAAGTAGTGGTTGTGGCTATTTACCCGATCGTCGGTTGAAGAGGCATGGGGCTGCATTGCACTTGCTTATTCACCCTATCACAGTCCCCAGGCTATGAGACCATCCAGCCATATTTGATACTTTTTGCATTTTGTGGAAAATGAATTTTTTTCCTAATTTAATGTAAAATATCCCCAGACTACACAACTTTCCCAACTGATGGTGCAGGGTCAGGAGTCATGTTGCCCCTACCCCTCTCCTCTGTCCCTGTTGAACACACCAGAATTCATGGAAAGATGGAGCTCAGTAGCATTGGGGGAACTATTGTCCTAACAAAATATTGTAAGTGAGAAGAGTTTCAGACAATCAGGTTATGAAGCACTAGGCTAGTGCTTCGCTTACTTAACCAACAATTAGGTAAAAGAGCACCAATGCAACATCTATTTAAGCGACTTTTTTTAATTGAGGATCAAAGAAAAGGCTTCAACCTTTTCCCTTTCAATGTGATGGTAATTATGATGTTATTCATTACATGATGTGTTGGTGTCTTGAGTCATACTAGTTCAGTGAATGCTCATGTATTTCACAAATCACAAAAAGAAAAGACTTGTGCATTTTCACTAAGGTATTTTGGAATAACAGCTTTGAATAAAGTGTAAGTAATGCTTTTTTACTCCAACGTATACATGTGTTACTCATATTTCAAATGTAGATTTTATTTATGGCTATTGTGAATAAACATCTACCAACCTAGCCTACATTATAGTCTATAGGCCTAGGTGTACTGATTTGCCAATGGTATGATTCAGTTGTTTATGGTTGCTAACGAGGTTAACTTAGGCCAATGGTTCTCGGTACTCGTCGGAACGAAATGTTTAATAGAACAAAACCGGAAAGATTACCTTCATAGTTTCAAATTTCTTTGATTATTCTGTTTTTAATCTCGATAGAATTCTAAATCATCAATTAAATGGCTCTTTCCATCATTTTCTTTGATAATCTACAGTCTTCCCAATGGGGTCTGCTGTTCAAATCAAAAGTATTTAGTATCAAAAATATGACCACTTGCCGTGCGAAAAATAGCTAGAAAAGAGACGTCAAGTATCGGCCAATGAACAATGCCGAGTCGTATGGAGCGCCTTTTGAGACATGTACCTATCACGTGTAAACTCAAATGATGATTCAAAACTATTTCACGTTATTGATAACTCGTTGCATGTCTATATATGCTTATTGTACGCAATTATTGTATTGTTAAGTCGTTATGCGTGCATGAAACTCTTTATGCATTGATGCAAATTCAATAAATCGTCATGCAATCGCTTATTTGAAGCCGTAAAACACTGATTATGCGTCCGTCAGTGATTGAATTCCACAGCCGTTACTAGTCATTATGCTATGTGGGGAAGTTATCAGTGCAGCGCAAAAAAAAGTTCCTACGTAAAGTTGGTATGCAGCATAAAATGCACTTGTTGTGAAATATGTTATGCAGTGTAAGGTCGTTCTACTGTCTAAACTCATAATGCAATGCAAGGTCGTTCCGGCGGTGTAAATGGCAGTTGAGTACTTTCGTGGTAGCGTCTCCTCCTTTACACCAATCAAAACCGACAAAGATATGGCAGGGGGTGGGCCGTCGAATATTTGAATGTTATAATGTCGTCGCGCTTACAATAACAAGAAAACACATAGGTCAACCAGATAAATGAAAGGAAAGAATGACAGAAATAATGATAAAAACAGCATCCTCTGTCGGGTAGATAAATGCAAATTTGCTTGGGCCTGTTATATAGATATTGTGATTTATGCGACATTCTGATGTTTACCTGTTTGTTAAAGTGAAACTACATCTAGGGAGATTCGCCAAATCATGAATATTACATGTGTGAAGACTCGCGCAAAAAGAAACGTCTAATGCCGGTAATCTGACCTAGTTTCGAATGAGGTGTAACAGAAGTGTTAGACACCACCATCGATCCCAGAAAAGACACACACACAGCTTGCTACCATCGGTAATTAGACACTAGTGTATAGTCAGTACATACAGGTGCGGTTTATACCCACAGCACAGTGTACAAACAATACAGCGATGGACATCTCAGGTCCAGCTAAAGATAACAAGGTATCACGTTTCATTACTGTACTGTTTGCATTTTGTAGCGACACGAACAAAACGTCACTTGCAAGCAACGGAAAGTTAACTTTTTCAGATGGTTGCACGCGGTTTGGGGCGAGTCTTCAATGCCTTTAAGTAGGTATTATATGACCTACTTGTTAAACCTTACTGTTTAAATCAGTGTGAAGTTTTTATGAAAGACTTGCAATCTTGAAGTATGCATGCACAACGACAATAAACAGTTAAAGAATTACGAAGAACAAATACTATCATAGCGAATCCGAGGAGTGGTTAAACTGGTTTCCAAGACAACACTAAATAATCTGGAAGACGACTGGAAATATATCGCGACAAAAGGTCAAAATATTAGAGGGCATGGTTCCACTACAAATTTTAAATTCATTGTAAGGGAGGGAGAGGGGGAATGGCTATTAATTAATTTAGTAGTTAACTAAGACTATACATCATCAAAATTAAAACATGTAAGATATGCTGAAGATTCCAAAAAGTTTCATAAACATTGCATCAAACTTTCAATAATTGTTTGACAGAACAGCTTATGGCATAGTAATACTGTGCATTTATTTCCTTAGAAAAGATATATATCCCACACAGGCCGGGTAGCCAGTTTACTACTCCCCACTTTCTCCGAAGAAAAGACACACACAGAGCTTGCTACCATCGGTAATTAGACACTAGTGTACAGTCAATGCATACAGCTGCGGTCAATACCCACAGCACAGTGTACAAAACAGCTATGGACATCTCAGGTCCAGCTAGAGGTAACAAGGTATCACGTTTCATTACTGTACTGTCTGCATTTTGTAGCGACACGAACAAAACGTCACTCGCAAGCAACAGAAAGTTAACTCTTTCAGATGGCCGCACGCGGTTTGGGGTGAGTCTTCAATGCCTTAAAGATAAAAACACCTAAAAAACACACAACAATAGTCTCATAAACAAGATATACTATTATCAAGTTAGCTAACATTTCCCTTTCTGACAAAGGAAGATGCGGCTTATAAAAAACATAAAAAACAAAACCATATCGTGAATTAGATTGGAGTGAAAACTGCTCGTCCCTAACATAATCATTTTTTTATTTAATCTGTACTCGATAAATACTGTAAAAACTAGTTATGAAAAAGATATGTGACACAAAAAGACAATTAAAATGAAAAGTTAGTTTGCTACGATTTTATTCAACAATTTTTGCTACGCTTTGATATGACACTGACTATGTAACTTTGAATAATTTAAATACGACTGAAATGCTTCCAAAGTGGAAACTGAACAAACATGACAATATTAAAGCTGCTGATAAAACCAGAGAACTTAGGAGAAAATATTGCAAATAATGAAATACACAAGCAGAATGAATAAATATTATTTCTCTAGCACACAGGCCTGTAAATGCAGTGGGAGTGATGGGGGTGGGGTGGGGTAGAAAAGGGGAGGGGGATAACAGGGGGATCACAATTGACAGTCAATTGAACACAAACATTCACAATTGAATAAAACTGATCAATTTTCAGATCTTTTTGCTTCATGTCGGTCATACCTTTCATCAGATGATTTGGAGACACAAGAAGGCCTAATTTATTTATTTCTGTGCAAGTTGCTTGTATATCTCCCATTAATCACTGATATTAGAGGTTATCGGAGCCACACGTTAGTACCATGGTTAATTCCGAGTCCCTTATTTTAAAACCTAGTTACAGAATACCTCATGTTAATTCTGGGCACAAAAAAAAAGATTGCTAAGAATTGAAAAGGAAAGAAAGGTAATACTGAGATACCACAGAGAGGAAAGCTCTCCTGGAAACACTTCCTTCCAATCCTTAAACAAACATTTCAAAAAATCGGATCCAAAATTAATAACTCAATAAGAGAACCTTAAAGGAATACAGTCCACAGCGTAGAGAACCAAGGTGCTATCTTTAGACACATACATTAAAATTCTCACATAATTCAACATTAAACATTCAATACCAATCCCCTCCAACCCCCATCCCCCAACCCCCTCCCACCCCCCTTTTCCATACATGACACCATTTTATAGATTTATTGTAAACTTTTGAAAAATTCTAAGATTAGTAATCGTAACCCAAAAACGTCACTCACAGTAATGACTATACAAGTTTTTATGAGAGAATAGAATGTGGAATGTTTCTCCGTTTAACTTTTCGCTACCTGAACTTTTCACTCACAGACACACGGAAACAATTACTTTTACTAAATACTGGATTATCAAATACAATCTTAAAATATATAAGGATACAAAGTTTTGGCTAAAAATGTTATAAAACTCCTTCAATGAATACTGTAAATACATATCAATAAATATAATGTTTCTAGATAAAACATGCACTTACTTAAGAAAGGGACAACAATGGCAAAAATATTAAATTATTAAAAAATTTCCAGCTTTCTAGCTTGTTCATCTGAAGAGATATAAAATACTGAAATTTATTCACAAAAGTGAATATCGACATTCTGTAATTTCATTGCCAAGCAACACACGAAACTGCTTGTTTTCTTCAAAAGCTCAGGAAAAAAAAAAGAAGACCATTTTAGTTTGCTTAACCTTTGACATTCAGACAACTACAGTATCAAGGCATATGAAAGGGTCATTGTACAATGAAGTTACTTATTGAGAATTAAACACTATATCTTCAACTGTTGATTGGTTCCAACTCTGTAAATAACAATGGCAGGTAATTTGATGTGTTCCTTGTCTATGACATCACAGAAAATTTAGCATTTCGTTTCTTTAAAACACGAATAAACATCAGTATGTTAAATCACAACATTAGAACAAGCTCTGGAGCTAAGAGTTGAACCCTTTGTCTTTTACATTGGTTTTCTGCTCTTTGCCTTCTTCCCTGCTAATAAATAGTATAGCCTCTCCTCTCTAACTCTCTACACGGTTAAACCTCTTTGCTGAAGGAATGAATACAATATCTGAAGTTCAAAGCCTCAACAGTCCTTCTAAACCCCAGCGAGGATCAGGAATTATATGGGTATACGAGAAGTCAAGAAAATCACTCTGGCAGGTGTGACCTTGTCAAGGAATGTCAAATTCAGGAAACAACTCTGTAGCGGCAAAAGAAAGAAAAAAAGTCCAAAGAGGGAAAAATGCAACAAGTTGTAACAGGGGCAATCTCTTTGCTGTATAAATTTACACCAGTGTTAGCGAATTCAACAAAAGTTGGATTATTTTCCATTGCATGGAGGCATATGGGGGGGAATTCTTCAAGCAGAATGGTAATTTTTTTTTTCATTCCTTCTTGGCCGGGCCTTTTCTTCTTCGTTTTTATGTGCCTGTGTTTTTGTATCCCCAGTTTTTTTAAACCTTTTCAGACAATATGTGGCCCAACTTTTCCCCCACACCATATAAACTGTGTTTTGTGGGGGGGGTTTTTTGTCTCTTTTTCTACTTTTTTTTTTCGTGTTTTTGAGTTTTGTTTTTTTGTGTCTCACCCGGGGGGGGAGGGGGGAGTGTGGGGTCTAACATTTTTTGCCAGGCTTGGGGTTTCCATTTTCGGACCACCTTTTCCCCAATTTTATCTCTGGGAGAAGCAGTATTTAAAACTGAATTTTTTTAGAGCCTTTTATAGTGCTTTCTTTTGCTGTGTTTTTTTTCACATGTAAATAATTTTCACAAGTAATATCGAATTCCCTGACTAACAACAAATCAATGGGTGTTTACCTTTGAGTGGGGCTATCAATTACAGCCAAGCAGCGTCCTGTCACGTTTCATCGCACAATGTCGTGGACTGGCAGCCAACTGACGGTGCAGCGAGGAATAAACGTCCGTTTTGACAAACACAGACTTCGTAGATGTTGTCCTGCGACAGAGGTCCGGTGTCACTCTGTGGGAGACCAGGCAGCCTGACATCTTGACTGCTCAGTAACAACTGAGGCCAAAAGAAAAAAAATAATAAGGAAAATATTAAATGAATGTAACCAAGGAAGGCATCTTTGACAAAATATCATTTATGCAAATTTTGGTTTACTACAAGTCTTCTTCTTCAGCCGTTGTCGATCCACTGCTGGATGAAGGCCTCAGCATGATATCTCCAACTCTCTCTCTCCCTTGCATGTGTGTACCAATTGGTTTCATTCCAGAATTTCTGTATTTCATCTCTCCATCTCTTCCTTTGCCTGCCTCTGTTCCTTTTCCCGTCAAGTGGTGTCCATACAGTGGTTAGCGTGCTCCATCTTCCATCTCCCCTTCTAGTGACATGGCCGGCCCATGTCCATTTACGACGTTTGATTACTTCCATTATATCCTATACCTTTGTCTGTTCCCTTATCCACTTATTTGTTTTGTGATCTTTGTATGTTATGTTAAGCATACTCCTCTCCATGTTATGTTGTGCGGCTGCTAACTTTCTTTCCATTTTAATTGTTAGTGTCCATGTTTCTGATGCATATGTCATTGATGGGAGAATGCATTGGTCATACACTTTCCTGTTTAAGCATAACGGTAGATTGCCCTTCATGATGTGGCTGTATCTGCCAAATGCTTGCCACCCTGCTTTGATCCTCCTCCTTATTTCAAGTCTAATTCACTAATAAAATTAGGATTGGTTTTAAAGCTGGTGGCAGCATTTCATCAGAGTCACAAGCTAACCAGTGCGATCATGTACCACACACACTGGAGTTTTCCTCTCACCGCTTTCCTCTATAAAGATGATTTTAGTTGGTCATAGGCATAACTAGTTTACTACGATATCAACCCAGCTCCAATTCTTATATGCAAACGAAGCTAGTCCTAGGTTACAGTGTTATGAAATAGCTGTTGGCCTAGACTGAAGTCTTTTGCTTTGAAATATCAAACTGTCTCTCTGATTTTGTGGTGACAAAAATACTGGTCAAGCGAGCAACTTGGTTTCCACTTTCCATTATGAGAGAGGGCAGTATTTAAAGTCGCACAGGATGTTACCGCTGGTTGCATTTGGAAGTAACACTATAGAACTAGTTGTCCAATAGATTCAATTGTATTACATCTGAACACAAAATTGACACACAAACACACAAAGAGATCCCTATCATAGCATTTTTACAAAATTCAATATTTTCTGAAAACTTGATTTCATAGTTCAAATCAAACTAACACTATATTGAGGTGACCAAAATAAAGAAGGAAAAAAATTTGTTGAATGCTGTAAGCAAACTTTCAGAAATCAAACAAATCTTGGTTAGAACAGAATCTAGCTAATGACCTCACAAGCCGAGTAAAACAACACATAACTGTGTAGACACAAGAGTTGAGTGGAAAGTAACCCAACTTGAAAAAACACACTCATAACATTTAATCAAAGGAAATCAAAGGGCCATTCAGTTATGCTTACCTTCCCCTCTGTGGTAGATAATTTTAGGTTTCCCAGACAAGACATAGTGAGATCTCCAGAGCCACCAGATAGATCCAAATTCTCAGCGGCCTGGGCTGACAGAGACGCAGTCAACGACTGCAAACTGTAAAATAAATGCAATTCTATTGAGTTCAGTGAGTATAAGCTGTGTGATAATGTTTGGAGTTTTGTCAGATTCTCACTGTAATCTGTAAATAAATGCAATTTTATTGAGTTGAGTGAGTATAAGCAGTGTGATAATATTTACAGTTTTGTCAGATTCTCACTGTAATCTGTAAATAAATGCAATTCTATTGAGTTGAGTGAGTATAAGCCATACGATAATGTTTCCAGTTTTGTCAGATTCTAACTGTAATCCGTAAAATAAAGCAAAAAGCCAGTTGTATTATGTTGAGTGGATAAACTACGCAATAATGTAGATACTGTAGTTTAGTTTGTATTGTGTCTTGTAAACTACAAGACTACTTTGACATTTTGTATTGAGTTGTTACTGTAAACTTAAACAACACAGACAGTTCTATCAGATAAGGGTCTTGTCAAATGAGTGGACTGACTATCACTCACCATGTGGCAAATGCAGCCAAACAACAAACAACTGGTAAACGTTGACAAATTAAAATTTTATGAAACGATGAATCTGGGAAATGTTGTTTACATTATGAAAGTTTTTTTCAATCTCCCAGTTTTCTCACCATGGGCTTATTCAGTGACTTACATAAGTTTAATAAAAATGTCACAATAATAATGTAGATATCTCTATCATGATTACACTCATTCCACCCTAGAAACATTTGTTTTTATAGATGTTTCTTTAGATGTTGGCAAAGAGAGGGAGAAGGGAAAAGGAGGGAATAGAGGTGGGGGGGGGGGTGTGGTGGGGGGATCTGGCCTCAGTATCATGGCATGAGGCCACACTATCAGTGGTCAGCAATTGTTCATTTTAGTTCAACAATCCGATTCAGAATCAGGTAGATTCGTGCAGCATGATAATCAGTAACTGGAAATGACCGTTTCCAGTGCAGTTTGTCGAACACAACTATATATTAAGATCTGAGAAATGTCGGTGATAGTTCACTGCAGAGATAAGAAGGCGATAAAAGCTACTTTACGTTAACGAGTCACTGGGTGATGCGGACACTTCCGGGGTCTCTAGAGGACCTTCCATTACCACACCCTCAGATCCTAAAAATAATCAAAAAACATACTTTCATGAATGATAATAAAAAAGCTTACATAAATCATGTTCAAATACAGCAAAATGTAGACTTTTCATAACAATATTTAAAACATCATAAGTATGTCTGCAGTTTAATAAACAGCAGGTAAGGAAACTTCTCAAGTGAAACTGACAAATTTATATTTTTCGAGAAGCATGATACAGATATTGCAAGGAAATTGTTTTCACATTTAGTCTAAACTTGTTTCTACTTACCAGCATAGCACTTAAATATCTTATATTCCTCCTTAAAAGGTATTAAGACCTTTTCTTTAAAGCAGATGATCAGACAATGCCATAACATGATGTATCAAATTTACCAAAAAAAAAAAAAAATTACCAGTAAATGTAAACTGTTTGGTTCCAATTCTGATTTCATCCTCATCTGCATAAAGGAGTTCATTCTCTTTTGTGTCATAAATAACAAATCGCTCGCTGTGAGATGTGATGTCGCCAGAACCTATCACGAAACAGATAAGTAGCATTAATTCTGAGCTGGCACACTCAAGAGCAGTTTTGTGATGGGAAGTACACTGTCACACACAGTTCTTAATTTCTTATAACACATCAACATTCAAACATGTTCAAATGAAGATTTTGGACCAACTTTTGAAGAGATTTTACTTCTATTGTTACCCATAACTCGCTGAGCATGTTGTTGAACAACGTGAAATGACAAATGGAAATATTACACTTCAACGAATATCACACAGATATACAAATCTTTTCCATTTCTATCAAGTAACGTGAGCTTACAAAGATGTGCAAACAGACTATCAATACATATAAATATTTTTGAATACTTAAAACAACTCAAATCCATGTTTCCAAGACACCCAAATAATTGTTTGCATTAACACAAATCTTCACTTTATTTTTTGTTTCATGTTCCTCTCGACATCGGGTGGGTTCCGCAGAATTTCATAAATTCCAGTTGGTCTGCAGACATTTCATAAATTCCACAAGTAAACTCTGCAAGAGAAACTCACTCTACGTTGTGAAAAGACAGACGAACAGATCGACAAACAGACAGACAAAAGTGAGTAAGAAACAAAATCCTGAAGATACAACTGTAGCCACAAAGCCTCTATATTATCATGCTTCTATCCACAACATGATAAAAAAATACCTCCTCCACGTAGCTTCAAAATCAAAAGATTTGAGCAAACAGAATTTTAAGATGGTGTGCCTTAAAACTGTAAATAAAAATCATGATTAAATTCAAGGAAAGCTCTCAAAGTACTACCCACCAATCTTTAATCTCCCCGTCACATTGCCAGCTTCATTTCTCGCGTAAACTGAAACATTGTTGGTGGAGTGCAGCGACAGAGCCTCGCCCTGCAGAAGTAGAAAACAATAAAATAATGGAACAGAAACAATTATCACTAATGTAATGCATTTTGTTAATAAATTTCTTGCTCGCCTCAAAAACTGACTTACAGTTTTCTGATCAAATTCCACCTTTTGACAAACAGAATTTATTTAATTTGAATAAACAATATTCTTCAATTTTGCCTAGTGTTTAGCTCTTTCTTTTGCAAAATGAGTGACGGCAAATTTAGTTAAGGCATAATGTCAAGAGGAAAAAGCTGCATCAGCTGCAAAATCCCACGCAGCAAGGCTGAATCAAACAAAAGAGATTACTTCAGGAGACTAGCAGTACCTATTATGCGAAATGTCTTATGCAGCCTGGCTGCAATTCCCCCCCCCCCAAGCAGGTTTTCAATTATGTGTAAATAGTCGCTAATGGCGTTTGGAAGGAAATCCCGTAACTAGACTTAACTAAGTGTCACAGGTCAATCAATAACAAACATTAATCAATTCAGATTTAAGCACCATGTTTCAGTGACATCAATGAACTCATCCATGTTTTGACATGTTTAAGACCTATGGACCTTATCACTTTTCTGATTCAGTGTTTGTCTTCCAAGTGACGGTCATCACTGATGCTGACGTCACAAGCAATCTGATTGGCTGAAAACTCCGTAATTGCAAACATGTTTGGGAAAAACAAAATTTGCAGCCTTTCTGCAGAGATCCTGAAGCCCCTCTCAGTGTCCCACTTTTGACAATGTTCCACTTTGACACTGCGTTTGTTTCCAAGGAAATTACATTTAGCGGTCCACTCCCGGAAACCTTGGGCAACATTTTTTTTGGTTCACATACTTTCACACCTCACAATGCCAGCAGAAGGACTTGAAAAAGTGCTGTTAACAAATGACATTGTCTACTCACTGTTAAGAAAATCACTAACATATATCCAATCACAAATAGTAAGTAATTATTTATATCAATCTTGATAATAATAAGTAATTATTTATACCAATCTTGTGAATAATAAGTAATAATAATAAGTAATTATTCATACCAATCTTGATCATAATAAGTAATAATAATAAGTCATTATTCATACCAATCTTGTTAATAATAAGTAATACTAATAATAAGTAATTATTTATACCAATCTTGATGAAACTTCTGAAGCGTAGAGTGTCTTCAGAAACTCTGCTTTTCCCTCTAGTACAATACCAGTCGAGTGGATCCTAAGTCTGCCCATACCATTCTGAAAGGAGAAAAGTACAATCACATGAATACATCGTCACATTTACTCATACCGTCTCCATCTGTCAGTTTAACACCCCGCATACAAAGGTCCAGGGCATAGATTTTTAGACTATGGGAAATGGGAGATATGACACGTTGTATCAATTATAGTCAACACGGGGTAAATTTTGATGTAATAGAACCACTGATATACATTCGTCTACATCTGACAGCTCGACGATGAGGATTGGGCCAATTGTGTGATACTCAGCACACAGTCAGTAGTGCTCAGTGCTATCTAACCACTGATAAGTAACCAATCATATTATAACATCCACTGTGGGAGCATGGGAAAGTGTAGCAGTTTTAAATATGGCTTCAACTGCAGAGCTTTGCCATGGCGACCTGCATCAGCAATATGGTTAATTTAATGTAATGTTAATCAGTATATTACAAATTTGCTTAATATCTCACACTCTGAAGAAGCAGTGAAGAAGGTTTTTAGGGGGAGAGGAAAATTTGTAACTTGTTTGTAAACAAAATATTTGAATAATGAGAAAAGAAATAAATATATATATGTATGATGTGTGCAATATTTCAAAGCTTTTTACATACATAGTTCTGAATACAGTTTGTTGTGCTTAGTACATGTTAGTTAACACAAAACCTTGATAAGATTGTATCATGACATTTTTCTATGTTTTTTATGCCATTTTTTATGATATATTTTATGACTTTTACCACAGAAAAGTCCATGACACGAAGTATCCAGACCGTGAGGAAGAAGTTGATGATGACAGTGCAGAGTAAGAGAAGAATTAGCAGGTAGAGGCATCTCTTTCTCCAGCCATAAATGCCAACTTTATACACGATGGGAGGCAACTGAGGGTGAGTGGGTGACTGAGGAGCACTTCCCCCAACAGAGCTGTACCCACCGGTCTCTCCGGTTCCCATCTCATCCAAAAGCTGAAGTGAGATTAGGAAACAGTTCTAAACAGCCCTGATTTATAACCAATTGTGAAGCAAGTTGACAGGAATAATAGTTGTAATTTCATTTAATTAATATTCATTTATTTTGTCACAACATACATATATATGGAACAAGTAAATATATTAGTTAGTATCTTGTGAGGTTGTGAAACAGGACATGCTTAAACATATATTCATAAACTAGTTACTATGGTGTCTTATTGTCAAAATTGTGAAGCAATGCTGCATTTACTGCTTTGCATACATTTTGGTGACAATACTAGTCCACTATTCTGTTGAATTTATGACATAGATCTTTCTACAGTATAGTCAGTATTGCTAATTTCGGAACACTGCCAATTTCGGACACCCCTAAGAAATGCACGATTTCACCATGACAACCTACAGGAAGAGCCAAATTTCACCAAAAAGTACGAAGCTACAGTTATTTTCTCTCCAAAATGACCCGTGTGCAAGTAAATACTTACATATTTGTCAATAAAATGACGGAGATCTATGAAGTCTGTTATAATTACTGAAAGAGCAACTGCGCCACCAATTTTATCACTAGCGCCACACTGTGGGACTGTGTGTCCGAAATTGGCAATACTCTAGCAAAGAAATACCAGTTCCACAATCACGAAGAATCTTCTTTTTTACAACGTGAAAACAGTTTGCAGGAAAGAAAGTTTGGCCGTGTATCGTTATATAACACACTTCTCCCACCATATCAAGTATATTTTCAGGTGATTTATACCAATAGATATAGTTTTGGGGTGATTTTAAGGCTTAGGTGTCCGGAATACGAAGTGCCCATGCTACCATTAACATTTTACTCCCACTGGTAGGATGTTTGTACTACTTCAGAAAGAGTAACACTTACAATGCCTGGCCAACTCTTGTTTTGCAACACCGCCATCCCAGTAATAGTTTTATTTCAGTAGCCTATACTGCCTTTGATGGAACAAAACCACTTAAAAACAAGTTTGGAAATGAGTAAAAGCCATAATCTTCCCCACACAACGATGTTACGCCTAAGCCTACACAAACTTAAGCCAAACTGAGGATGGTCTTGTATTGTAATAACTAAGGGTAGTTTCACCAATGTTTTTCACCCTTTGGTACTTGTTTTCTACACAGCTGTATATCTTTAGGTTTCGGCTAGACCAATTTATACACATTACAAGGCGATAGCAATAACCTTCTCACAGAACGTAGACCATATTCAGCATTGCCTATCAATAGCCTTGGCTTCACTGTGAGGACTATGCTAAGCCCAACGACTGTGTGTAGACCTACAGGACTAACGTCTAAATTGCCAGTTTCAGAGAGTAGAGAATTTAGGCTTAATAATTTATGCATACCAGCAACGACAGGTGATGATATAAAAATCCGTTTGGCGTAAGTATCTGCTACAGATTGGTGACAACGATACTAGCGTATGTAAATGTGATTGTATTACTTCATTTCATACAAAAGTGCTTATTGAAAACGACAGCTGCAATTCTCAGAATATTAATTAAAGGACCTTGATCTTGCACTCTCCTTACCAAGTAACGCATTCGATGTAATGTTGACTAAATTGTAATTTGCACAGCAGTGAAGGCACTGATGTAAAAATACTACACACATCGCCAAGAGCCACTGCCCTTTCGACGTAATGATATTTACCTGCTAGGCAACTGATTGAATCAAAGATGCCATTACATTTCCCACAAGCGAAATGCAGTTTTTAGACGTTACAATGCAGTTTTAAGACATTACAATTGGTGGCGGGGTGCGGGATAGGAGAGGGAGGGTACAGCTATGAAGGGAGTTGAAGGGGGAAGGGGAACAGGGAAGGGGAACAGGGAAGGGGAACAGGGAAGGGGTGCTGAAAGAATGGGAAAATTTATGAATGGACAGGTAAAAGGTAGGGAGAATAAAGTGATGGGAAGGTAGCTAGGGAGAAGGATAGTGAACAGACAGGAGGGAAGTAAGTTCAATATAGGAAGACAATGTCCAATAAATGTCAACGATTTTGGTGGATATTATATCAAGCCTCTTATCACATTGCAAAACCAAACATAGTCATTGCACAGATTAAAATAAGTACACATAGAATTTTTGTAGATTTTGGTTTTGTACTTTATTTCCTTCGTAAGAAGTTTGCCAACAGCAGTCAGTGCTGACTTGAGCAGCTTTTCTGTACATGTTATTGCACTTTCTGACTTGCTTTGTTGAAAAATGTACTTTGAACAAATGAAAAATATGGAACAAACAAGAATTGTAAGTTAAAGCTACTATCCATATTATTAATATGTTAAATAAGGTACCACTGAATCATGCCCCCTTCAAACCTATGATTATATGGAGAGCTACTAAAAAGTATCCATGGTACCTCCCAACTAAATCCCCCATCACTCCCCCCCCCCTTTCTCCCACCCCTTAAAGTTACTATCAAAATTATCTATATGATAATAGGGTACCTACGTAATATAAAGGTCCACTCACAGGAACAGGTACAAAAACTATTCAAGGGTCAAAGGTCTCTTCTCCCCCCCCCCCCCCTCACCCAATCCACATTTGTTTTTGCCAGTAGCTATTGGAAACAGATATGAACCTGACTGCCTTCACTAGTCAAGAAAAAACAGTTCCAATTTGTGTTGTCACATTGGCACAGCCATGACCATAGGGGAAGTTGATAACAACAGGTGACGGGTGAATTTTATTTTTCTCCAAGATTTTGGTAACTATAATAGTTATCATCACATTTTTCTCCACAAATTGCAGCATCGGGATATTAGTCTGTAATGAAAAGCAGACCCTTCAAATAAATCTACAACAGACATATGATTCTTAATTCCCTTGAAATTAAACAAACCAGGAGTTTTCATATGCAACACAAGCATAAGATTGTTTGGAAGAAAATTCCCAGTAATTACCAATTAGGTAGTTTTACAATTTACCAAATGAAGACACCCATAAAGTTTCTCTCACAAAAATATTAAATGTGTTAAATAGTGAGAAATCAATGATTCAGTTCATTTGTACAAAGTTCATTGTGCAGACAATTTCTCATTTTATAAGAATAAATTACATAAGAAAAGAAGCACATCACAAAATTCAAAGTAAATTGAAACTTGCCTTTGTCCTGGTAATAAAATGCATTTCCTAACAGGATTTAGGAAATTACCAACTAATTATATTCAGTGATAAACAATGCAAACAAGAACCCAACAGGCACTGTGGTTCCTTGCTTAGTGGAATATTCAAGTGTTGTATGTCATCACCACAATATTTATACCCACATGTACCAGCTATCAAGCAACAACTGTATTCAAAGTTTGGATACAATCTGATTTACGGTTGTGGAGTTATTGCAATTTTAATATTTTGGCACCTCCCCAAAAATTGGGCCTAATAAAATTGTGTACCCAAATGGTCCCAACAATATATGGGCCCCACAAATCTGGGCCCCAAAGAATGTGTCCAAAATTGAGTATGAGGTGGAAATCAAATTTGGGCCCACCAAGCCAAAAATGGGCCCAGAATTTTGGGGAGCCCAGGTGGTCTACATGTACCAGCTGTTTACTAACAACTGTGTACCAAGTTAAGCAACAATTTGAGTTATTGCAATGTAAAGAAAATGTGAGCCCAAATGGTCCCGAAAATATTGGGCCCACAGATTTGGGAGCACAGAATGTGTCCCAAAATAAATTTGAGGTGGAAATAAAAATTGGGCCCACCCAGCTAAAAAATGGGCCAGGAATTTTTGGTGGCCCAGATGGTCTCCCAAGAATGAATCCTAAATGTACTATATTTTAAGTTTTCCAAATATTCTAAGTTTGGCTACAATCCATAGCCCAGGTGGTCTACATGTACCAGCTGTTAACTAACAACTGTGTACCAAGTTAAGCAACAATCCAAGTTATTGCAATGTAAAGAAAATGTGAGCCCAAATGGTCCCAAAACTATTGGGCCCACGGATTTTGGAGCCCAGATGGTCTCCCAAAAAAGAATCCTAAATGTACCATATTCTAAGTTTTCCAAATATTCTAAGTTTGGCTACAATCCGACTTAAGGTTGTGGTGTTATTGCAATGTAAACATTTTTACATTTGACCCCATAACCTCATTAAAATTCATTAAGGTCAGCATCAGAAACGATAGGGTACACCTTATCACTATAATGAATCTACATAGCAAATATGACAAATATTCATCATTCTGATGTCGAGTTATCCCGGACCCAAGAAAGTGTCACAGATACACACACAATCACCTATGCCAACCTGACTACATAGGTTCCTTCACAAAAAGAAGGTTATTCATTAGCATAATAAACTCCACTACAAAAACTTTGCATAGTAACACTTTACTACAATGAATTGATTTATTTTTAGGCATGCAGGCCATTACAAAAATCACTGCAAAGATCACACAGTGTATGTAGAGCTGGATGCAGACTTGTGCATGATACAGAGCTGGGCAATGATGCTTTCAATATACATAATTCTAAAAGCTATATGAATATACAGCAGAAGAAATGATGTCTTTGCATGTGCAGTCGGCCCTTTCAACTACAGGCCCTAAAGTAATTTTACATAGTCAATAGAGATTTTCTAAATCATAAACTTTGTTTACATTTTCAAGCCATGTCCAGATTCTGCTATGTGGTATTTCCCAATGTGAAACAATTTAAGCTTTTTGCTAAAGTGATAATGCTTGATAGTAACTTTGAAGGATAACTTGCGGAGGCTGTTGGTAAGATTTATGCCGTGTACTATTGCATAACCTGCAGAGCTTTACATCTGCTCATCTCTGGGGGGAGGGGGGGGTCTTACTTCAGGAAAAGTCCAGATAGAAACCAATAGTACACAAAAACAAAGTGCAGAACTATTGTGTATATAAATATATATATCTACATACTCTATGTATATATATATACATACATCTAAATATATATGCATGTATATACATATATATATACATCTAAATATATATTTATATCTAAATATATATATTTATTTATTTAGATATATATACATACACATATCTATTTAGATATATATTTAGATATACATTTAGATATATATTTAGATATATATATATATATCATTGGAAGAAAAGTAAATATATATCCCGGTGGGGGCTGGAAGTTTTTTCACTGTTTTGGATTTTTCAACTTATTGCAGTTTCATTATAACATTGGAAGAAAATTACTTTTGAATACAACTGGTCAGCTGTTTTCACTTAAAATATGTTAATTCAGAGTGAATTACAGAAAACAAAGGGGTTGCATAAACAAATCGTACAAAAACACTTCGCCATGCAGACTGGTAGAAAGTATATCAAGGTTTTCTGAGCTCCAAATCTCTTTTCACACCAGTTTAATCATGGGGGTAACCTTTCTCCCTCCTACCCCGACCAAAAACATTTCCATGATGGGGGAGGGGATGGGGAGTCACTTTAGCTTTACTAGAGCTTAGATTCCAAACAATAATTTAAGAAACTAATAATTATTTTAACTTAACCTATGTTGGTTGTTGGGGGCAAAATCATTAAAATGACACAGATGAAATGAACACTGCACAAACACTAAATGACAAGACTTGACAATTCACATTTGTGACTAATAAATGCCAATCGAGTCAATTTCAATCTTGTCAAATGTTTTGTGATATATTTTCTTTCCTTAACAAAAACTTATAATATCAGCAGAAATTACTAAAATAGTGCATTTGTTTGTTGGTTCAAAGATAGACATACTTGTCCAAACTTTCTTTTGAAGGAGAAAACAGAACTAGGAATTAGTTCAGGGTTTTAATTAGCATAAATAAATGTACCAGAATCAGACCAATGCATCAATTTCTTTCACTAGTCAATGACTGTTTGCCTTCTTTCAATAATGCCATACAAAATGTGTACCATGTTTACTATGTGAATATTTATCATATAGTTTTATTAGGATCCAGTAAATCATATTTTGCTAAAAATGAATATCCTCTATTAAACCAGAAAAAATATCTATTGGCAAAAAACGGCACACAAGCCACTTTACTTAATATTTACCAGTCACTGAAACTTCATCTACTGATAGTCTGAATATTAAGTCAGGCTTCCACTCATAGATTTTCTTGAGTCTTTTGAAATGATATCTCGCTTTTGCCAGCAACGAAACAACAGGTGCTCTGTTATCATACCCAAACTCAACCTACTATGGTAGTTATATGTTGTGCGTAACATGGTAATCATTGAGGTTAGTAATTCTTCGGCATATATGCTAGATTATGAGTAAATTCGCTGTCATCCACATAATAACAGGATTTCATCACTAACAGTCACTCCTTCACGATGCTGACACGGCCCAGATCAACTAGGATGCTCAGCATTGTTATTTGATGATTGCAAAGTGTTTTCTTATATCAAACAAAATGGGATGAAAAGTTGTTTTATCAAGTCTATTCATTCAATATCATCCTCAAACGGTCAAATATCAACACTATTGACATCATTTTAAATAGAATGCTATCGAAAGACAGCAACGAAGATATCAATTTTACTCTAACCCTCAAACATTTTGTGCTAACAACTTACGCACGTCTTCGAAGGGGCTACTCAGTGATAAACGTAGGGAAGAGGCGTGGTACCTAGCCACAGCAAAACAGGAATGGTGTTGATACTTATACTTGCCCTTAGTTGCTTGTTTCCAATGCACCTATGTGAACTGTGGTTTAGTGTACACTGTTCTGTTTACCACATGTAACAGCTTCCTGTAGCAGCTATTGTCAGTTGGCAACAGGTTATTCACAGTATCAATTACTAAATAGCATTACCTTTGATACAGCCCATGGACTATACAGCAAACACACACCTTGGTTACTGTTGTATATTATATGTTGTATACATATACAGACAGGTATTAATGTATTTCCTGTTACATGTTGTATATAATGTTGTATACATATACAGACAGGTATTAATGTATTTCCTGTTAGCTGTTGTCTACAATATGTTGTTAACATATACAGACCTGTATTAATGTATTTCCTGTAAGCTGTTGTATGTCGTTTACATATACAGACAGGTATTAATGTGTTTCCTGTTAGCTGTTGGATATAATATGTTGTTTACATATACAGACAGGTATTAATGTGTTTCCTGTTAGCTGTTGTATATTGTTTACATATACATACAGGTATTAATGTGTTTCCTGTTAGCTGTTGGATATAATATGTTGTATACATATACAGACAGGTATTAATGTATATCCTGTTTGCTGTTGTATATAATATATTGTATACATATACAGACATGTATTTCCTGTTTGCTGTTGTATATAATATATTGTATACATATACAGACAGGTATTAATGTATTTCCTGTTAGCTGTTGTATATAATATATTGTATACATATACAGACATGTATTTCCTGTTTGCTGTTGTATGTTGTATATTGTTTACATATACAGACAGGTATTAATGTGTTTCCTGTTAGCTGTTGTATATAATATATTGTATACATATACAGACATGTATTAATGTATTTCCTGTTAGCTGTTGTATACATATACAGACAGGTATTAATGTATTTCCTGTTAGCCAATGACTGAATACAACTACATAACCTTCGGAACACAGACTGTGATCTACATTTTAGAAATAACTGTACTAAAGAACAACTGTGGTATTGCAGCTTTCATGTTTGCTTCCAGTGGTAAAAATAATACCTGGCCATGAATGTTTTCACATGTCTACATCATTAAACAACCATTCATTGCACAAGAGCATCCATACAGACAGGCTTCTCTATATAGCATCCATACTACGAGGCTATACATAGCATCCATAGAGACAGGCTACTCTATATAGCATCCATACAAAACAGGCTACTCAAGTATAGCATCCATACAGACAGGATACACAAGTATTGCATCCCTACAGACAGGCTCCTCTTTATAGCATCCATACTACTAGGCTTCTCAAGTATAGCATCCATAAAAACAGGCTAATCAAGTATAGCATCCATACAAGACAGGCTTCTCAAGTATAGCATCCATTCAGACAGGCTACACAAGTATAGCATCCATACAAGACAGGCTTCTCAAGTATAGCATCCATACAGACAGGCTACTCAAGTATAGCATCCATAGAAGACAGGCTTCTCAAGTATAGCATCCATTCAGACAGGCTACATAAGTATAGCATCCATACAAGACAGGCTTCTCAAATATAGCATCCATACAGACAGGCAACTCTTTATAGCATCCATACTGCTAGGTTATACATAGCATCCATACAGACAGGCTACTCTATATAGCATTCATACAAGACAGGCTTCTCAAGTATAGCATCCATACAGACAGGCTACACAAGTATTGCATCCCTACAGACAGGCTCCTCTTTATAGCATCCATACTACTCGGCTGCTCAAGTATAGCATCCATACAGACAGGCTACTCTATATAGCATCCACACTACTAGGCTACTCAAGTATAGCATCCATACTAACTGGCTAGTCAAGTATAGCATACAATATGCAAACCTCCAAACAGCCATTAAATATGGCTACATGAAAATATGAATTTGATAACTGTTTTATTAGCACTTTATTATAAAGATACAGTGTAGCACTTACTTAGCAATCAATCTAAGCTAGCAACTTTGGCATAATAATGAGCTTTTACCAGGCTGTCGATGTCTTTAGAAAGGAAATCTTTCATCTGTACACTTCTCGTCTGAATGTGCAAACTAACCAAAAATTGGTAAACCGTGGTCCAATTTTAAGACCGTTCCACTTTCAGGATGCTAACATTTGTAAGTAATCTGTTTTAAACAAATGAGAAGTTAAGTTCATCCCGGTAACAAGTCTGCTGTTCAACCAACCGTAAAAGTAGTCCTTCCGTATTATAACCTGCTTGTCGCTATAACAAGGCCTGCAGCACTGAAATTCTGCAATTCCCAACAGCCACTGAAACATCTGGTTAGATTTTCTCTGTTCATCTGTCCTCTTACAGTACATGCTCCTGATGGCTATGCATCTAATCCTCAAATTAATGTCAAGTCTCAGTTGAACTTCTGGCAACCTTAATTTTGACTTATCCTTCTCCAACTTTTCTCTCTTGACCTAATGTCAATAGATGGAATCTCATCTGGCCACTGTTTGCTCTGTCTGTAATACTCCTGTTGTTGTATCACCTATCTTCTGAACCTTTGGCAGCGATATGAGCGGCCAATCGGCAAACTTCGCCACTGGTCCTTTGACCTAATGTCAATAGATGGAATCTCATCTGGCCACTGATTGCTCTGTCTGTTATTCTCCTGATGTTGCATCAGCTTCTTTCCAACCTTTGGCAGCGATATGAGCGGTCAATCGGCAAACTTGGCCACGTAATTCTTGACCTAATGTCCATAGATGGAATCTCATCTGGCCGGTGTTTGCTCTGTCTGTAACACTCCTGTTGCTGTATCACCTTCTTCTGAACCTGTTGCAGCGATATGAGCGGCCAAGTCGGCAAACTTGGCCACATAGTCCAGACTGTTCTCGTTAAGCATTGCTTGAAGATGGGCATCCATCTAGGGTTTGAGGAAATTAAACCAGAAATATCTTTAAAAGAACACCACCTAAAAGAAGACCAGCTAAATGAAATAGATATGGTGTTGAAGACCTCACAAAAAAAAAGTCTTATTAATATCTCTCTTGTCAAATGTTTTGTGATATATTTTCTTCCCTTAAGCAAAAAAATTACCATATCAGCAGAAATGACTGAAATAGTGCAAATTCTAATGAAATGCAATTGTTTCAAAAAGCCAATATTATTTATTTACATTATCTTTGCTTATTGCCAGATAACATGTTGTGAATTAGAAGTTTCTGCAAATTTTAAAATGAAAACAGAGAACAATCAATGTTTTCATTTGTATATGGGATTAATTAAACTGTTTCTTTATCTGAACTTGACATTTCTATGATAAAATCATTTCTGTCTTTAATATTGGATAAATATCATAAATTTGGACAGTTGTTCATTCCTAAGATGCTCTCACACATCAAATGATGTTGCTGCTAATGGTTGTCTGAATAATCTTTTTTAAAGCATTTGGTTGCAATTCAAATTAACTTCCCCCAAAATCAGTTCGAAAATACTAGTCCCATGCTCTACACTGACAATCAAAAAGTTTTCCTCTTCCACCCACCCTTCACCCCCAGCCCCACAATATAAAAATGTGTAAATAGTTGATAAATAACCTCAACAATTAGTGAGCCTAACAAGTTCTCCAGCATCAATTTGTTCATGCAAAATACGCTAAGTATATCTGTTATGGAAATGGTTCAATCCTTAATTGTGTGTTACAGTCTCTTTTTTTTTCAAATAAAGAAATTTTCTCACAATTTGCATCCCCTGAAATGAGTGCAACAAACTAAGGGTCTAGTCTCTCAGTTCAAACACGACACAGAGAGACAATTACACTGCAAACACATCCAGCTACTACCTATGAAATTGTTCAAATTTAAATGTACTTTCAAAATGTCTCAGGAAAGAAGGAAATCGGCCAGCTGTTGTCAATAAGGAACGGATGTAGTTGACACTGATGCAAGACATTTGAGACTGCAGGTCTTTGGCATTAATATCACGTCTGACTTGCAATCATGACTTATCATGTATATGTAAATGAGTCTGTGCATTAACTTATGCGACTGATCCATGCAACCAAATATAGTCAGTAGACGTCAATGAGATACAACCGCCTTCTAAAAGGTATTAATATTTGTTCCAGAAACAGCGCATGAATGTGCATGATATAATCACCACACGGATTTATATTACACGCCCCCTTCCCTCCCCCCCAAAAAATTAAAATGCAGTTAAGACGTTACAAAATTAATGATGGTACTAACATCTCGAGACATGACCGAATCCCTCGAGCCATCGGCCAGGACTACCGGAGGTGGAATACTGAGGGTACTCTTCTTTTCTGGTGTCATCTCGAGTTGATCGAGAAGAGATCCTAGAGATATCTCGGTATTCTGTGACGACTGTAAAGGGTATAACGTGATATATCAACATGCAAAAATATGGTTATGAATAACGAATCTCTAGTACATCTCTTCATTATCTCAAAACCTCTTCTCCCAAAAGTCACTTTTATTTTTTCGGTATCTACAGCAGACTAGACGTAGATAGTGGAACGGAACGATTAGAGATAAACAACATCCATTCCCCTTCTACCCCCTCACATTCCCATTTTTCCACACGGAGAGTCACCAGCAAGAAGCTTCCATGATCACGACGTATAGATAGAAGTAATGTTTGTGACCATCTGTCACGTGACATTAAAAAATGCCAGAGAACTGACGTTACATACCCTTCACTAATACCTACCTCTAGCTATGTTATTATTACAATTATACTTTTCCCCGCAGCAAAGCACACAATTTTTACCCGACAGGTAAACGAGAGAAATATTTTTTCTTTCAAAATCTTTCAGTTGAATAACTACAAAATTGAACTACAGTTGATTACAACTCATGATAAATACCCTCGTTAAGAACAGACAATTCAGATGTTGGCTTATGTTTTTTATGTGTCTAGTGGGAAAAACGTAATGTGTCAAATACCGCATATGTCACAAATGTTGACACTTCCGTGAACGAAGAAGCTTTTCAAAGTGATCACGCATATTTGGGAGACTAACTTCAAGCAGAACAAATCAATTTCATATCAAATGTTTCAATTTCATCAGTACTTGTCTTGCTTTCCACCGATTGGGTACCTTCATGAAACAACATTTATATCATTACATTTCCAAAGTACGAGCCCTTTGGTCTTTTCGCCCTGCGATTGTGGTGGTCTGATAACATTTTGATAAATCCCATAACAAATTTGCATCTTCTGTGTCCATATTGAAAGAAAATACACTATTGAAATTTGCTTCCAGACGGTGTTTTGTTTGAAGTTCTGAATATGTGTTGTTAACAAATTTTGTAAAAAAAGGATGTTTGCAAGCGCAAGGATATGTTCAATTGTATTTGTGCACTTTTTCAATACAGTGCTCGACTGGTGAGATTAACTTTACCGTGCGATGAAGGAAGTCGGCAAATTTGAATGGGCTTTAAGGCCATGAACTTAGGTAGCCCGAATACAGCGAGGAGCCCCAGGAACCAGGCTCACAGGATTTTTGAAGTCCTGTATGTGATATCGTGAAAATATCGTGCAGATCTTTGTACCAACCTCTTCATGAAGCCACTGGGATCCTCCACCAATTTTAAATGGGGACTGGCCGCCTCCTTTGGGCACACTGACAGTTGCGGTGGAGAGTGCCGCAGCGACACTCAGCTCCTGCAACCTCTCGCGGAAACCTAGAAGACGAGGCAGAAACAAACAACTCAGTGAGAATTATCCTCAAGCAATTAGTAACCCAACTTCTGCAATGCCCAAAGCATTACTGAATGCTTGAAATAGTAAACTAAGCTGTGATATTATAAACAGCTCCAAACATTTCTTGAGGGCTGAAAAAAGGAACCTTGTTATTGAGAGATGGGAATACAAGGGGCTATGATCATCGGTAATACATAATGCACTTATCAGGATATCTGAAATGCCTACTTTCAAAGGGCAACATTTCTCATGACATTGGCTCCTATCATTGGTGCCGGTCGTCAAGATTACAAAGATCCGTTGTTTTCCTCCACTATTGGAGCATTTCTGAGGTCGTCGAGTTTTATGTGACCTTTGTACGCTTAACCTTGACACTTCAGCCACTTTCAAAGATCAGTCAAAGAACGGAGCAATTTTATTTACGTCATGAAAACAGTGCTGGAATGGATGAAGCTAAGGTTACCATGCATTTTAAGTAGTATTGGATGATAAATCTGAATAACCTATACATCTATCCTATCTTGGGACGTGTATGGATCGTACCTGACAAGAGTCCATCTTGCGATGAGCCGGTGCCCTCTACCGACGGAAGTGATATATCCAGCAAGGAGGAGAGGTTCGGTGGAGAAATATTTAATGCTGTACTTGTAGGTGATGAATGTTTATCTTGAATGACCGGAGTATTGAGTAAGGACCTGTCCAGCCCGCCTTCTCTGGACGCCTTCGGTGTCGACATCCCCGAGAGGTCGTCCAGCGTCAGTAGACTGGGTTTAGGAGACATAGGTGGTTCACCGGAGGCAAACTTGGAGGGAGAGGTGATCTACAAGATAAAAATATCCAAATTTCAAGCCTGATTGATTCCACTGATTTTTTTGGCAAGAAGTAGCGATACCATCGATATGCAAAGATCGACGGAACCAGACAAGATTTGTTTGGTACGAAAAATGGCAACAGGAAGGTGCATAGGTTACTAATAACCCATCATTGTATTGACAGACACTTAAACCTGAAATATGGACACAATATGAAGCTACTTTGTTGCAAACTACCACAGGGCTCTAAAAAGAACAACCACTATCCTCAAAGTACATTTAACGCTACCCTCGATCGTTTTACGTGAAACTTTCCCGACATGTCAAAATGTTGAGAATTTGCTACAGTAAGACGCTGGTATGTGCTGGTATAGCACCCTTAACAACCGCAGGAAACTTTCTGCCCCTCCCCCACCCCTCCCCAATTTTTTGATCATATATAACTAAATTTGAACCATATTCTTTGAATGACTTTGATAGAAGTAGCTTGGCTCACTATAATCAAAGAAGATCACTATAACAACCTCAGTTTGCCTGTTACTGGTAACTTGCAAAAAGTTATCATTCACTGAGCCCAAACTTTCATTTTCTGACGAGTTCATCTTTAACGGGCAAAACCAAGAACAGGATGGCTAACGCTATAGAACTGTCACAATGTCCAAGTTTTCCTAAAGCATCAGTCAAACTAGTGGTTTCCCTCTGTAAATGAGGACACTGGGAAAATATGTCAAACTTGAATCCTTACGTTATTATTAGACCCCATATCCATTTTACAATTGTATATCCATTTTCAATTTGCAGAAAGATTTCACATCTGCTGGTTTGTTATATGGGTAAAACCAGTTACTAGTCAGCAAAACTCCATAAGCTGTGAAGGTCAACTGTGGTCATCTTTCTTGAACTTTTTTTACCACAAGAAGTTGAGAGGATTCCAGCGGTCTGGACGGCACTTCTTTTGAATCTCACAACTTTTTAGACAACTGCTGGATCACACCAGAAAGCCCAAAAGAAATTAAGAAATAAAAAGCACAATGGGGGGTAAAACAAAAGAGAAATCATTAAACCGGACATCACTAACCATTCCAGCCAATCTTTCCGCTAAGACGCTCACCTCCGTAGTTGGAGGGTTTTGGTGTACGTTAGTTGATGCTGTGACTGCTGATTGGGCGGAGATGACCGGTTTGGTCGTCATGGTGGTGTTTGTGCTATGACCGGTGAAGGGTGCTAGACCGATCACGTCGTGGTTATTGTTATTGACCAGGGTCTTCTGTGCGCTGTTGACCGTATTGGATGGACCTACTTCTGACCTCATGGGAGGAGATGGGGTGATATTTGCACATATCGCTGCCTGTGATAGGACTGTCGAAATCAAATCAAAGACAAAGTTTCAGACTATTTTAAGTCCTAAACTGGTGTTTGTTTCTACTGAGGGAAATCAAATCAACTAATGCTGTGCTTTTAGTGGTGGGAATTCTCTTCAAATTCAAACAGGACTTTGTTAGGCTAAATTGAATTTCGGTTGATTTCTGAGAGATTTTAGCTTCCAGTAGGCTGGTGACTTCATTAACTGTAACGATGACATGAATCATGGAAACGAAACGACTTTTCATATCATAAATACAAAAAGAAAGTTCATACAACCTTCCTTCATATAAACAACAGAACACCTTTGGATGACAATCAATACTATTTGTCCTTGACAAATTTGTAATTAACTTAAAAAGAAGTCATCAAAATAAGTCATTTGAGGCTACATAACTCCTGTTTTCCCATTGCATTTTGTGTTGCAACTGAGCAACTGACCTAAAGGTTTGTGCATGAAATTGACGTCACTCTAACTGATTTTAATTCAGCATTTTAGAGGGTCATTTCCCAAAAATTAAAAACAAATGCTATAGAAATACATCCCTGAACTAATAGCAGGTTTTTTTAATATGTCCCAAAATATCAAACAACATTTGTGCCTTATGTCAACCTTTAATCACATACAACAAGTACAAACAGCCATCAACTTTTGACTGATTTCAACTGAATCTTGACAAGTCCCACTGATGATCAGAGTGTTATAGGATATTTAGTTTGATTTATTGTAAACTAATGCAAAAACCACTGCTTTAAGTGAAGACAGCATAGCCATCTACACACTCACTGTCATGAACTCCCGATTTGGAGATGGCGACAGTCGGCACTGCCTTCACCAACTTTCCGATGATTCTGTTGTTCGGCATGATCGGGCGCAGACGGACGTTACCCTTGTGCAAGGACTGGTACTGCTCCTTGAAGAGCTGCGAGGTGGTCTTGGATGAAACGGACGAGGGAACCAGAATCCTCTGTGCAAAGAGAAATTTAAACGTCAAGACTCGACAGACATTCAAATCAAGAAACCCACTCAGATTATTACATTGTGTCTAGTTTTTTTTAATACTAATTACAGTTATATTGCATGATGGTGACTCTGGCAGCTTGGTTTTCAGTTTTGCAGGATAGCTGAATGAATTGCCCACCCCCTCCCACCCCAAAACAACAAAACTCATAAAAACTCTAGGCAAACACTACAAAACTTACTCCAACAACTGCAGCTGGTCTGCCTCGCTTACGGCCCTTTGGTAACAGAATGGGAGCGGTGTTTAAGTTCTGCAAAAGTAAAGACGAGAATAACACAAAGATGGCAAATAGAGCACAATGAATGGTAGATGGGAGGCATGCAGTAGTTACGAGGGGACACGTAAGTACAGCAAAATCATGCACTAATCAGACTGAAAACCTTGTATGCAACGCCTGCAGGACAAATCCCAGATATTATCAGCATACAATTATGAAGACCTATAAGGGCTCGGTAGAAAACATATCAATTTTTTCCCTTTCCTTGCTCTAATGGGTTTGGTTATTATTGCAAATCCTGTTTCACACAGTGTAACAACGTCACAACTTTGTACATAGCACACCGGGGTCGTACCCTGTTGTGGTGGATCAAAAAAAAAAGAAAGTTCTTCTGACCTTTTTAATTAACTACAATTACTGACATAAAATTGCAATGGTGCCCTGCAACTTTTGCTGCATAATTCACCCCATCCCCCCCCCCCCCCCCCCAACAAAAACTAATTTTAAATGCCTCTAGGTAAGTTGAGTTGACAGTATCTACCTAAATCAACCAACAGAATGTATTAGCCCGATGACCCCTGCCTAGACATGGCATAACATAATCATAAAAAGCTGTCATAATAATTATGATACACTAAATTATTTATTTATTTATTTTGTCATGGAGCAGCGTACAGCTTTCACCACACTGAGCAAAAGTTGGTCCAAATAGGAAATCACTTACGACAGTGCCACCATCAGTGGTTGCTAGGGTAGAATTGGTCAGTCTTGTGTTGATGACTGGGATGGGTGCCGGCGCTAGGGGCCTCGCAAACTGGAAATCCTTCATCTTCTCTTGACCCATGTGGTCCACGGTGGTGCCGGGATTCAGACGAAGGGTGAGTTGTCCGTTCTGAGTTAATATGGGGGTGGAAGAATCGGCCTTGTATGCAATTTTGATCTCTTGGGAAGGGTTCCTGAATAATTGGGTTGTAGCTGCTTCCTTCACTGGTGATGTATTCGTCCCGACGGACACAAGCTAAAGGAGCGGAGAAATTCACAAAAAGGAAGAGAAAATAACTCTAATAGTAAGGTTATTGTCCCAAAATTTGCAGGAACAGAGAAAGGAAGAAAGAAGCAGAAAGCCAGTTGGCCTTGTGATTCCTTGTCATGTAGAGCAAGTGAGTTTAATTTGTCCAGGATTTAAGTGAGAAACAGAAAAGATCAGAGATTTTCAGCTCTTATTTGTAGCACTACCTTTTGGGTATTCAACCATTTACTTCAATGTTAGGATTTTACGGTAAGAATTTTATTGAAAATGTTTCAATATCCAGAAAGAACAGTCTTCCTATGTGAAATATAGACACATAGATGTATGAATAAAAGGCCATTTCCTTTTACCAATTTTGAGCTAGCAAATCAGCTCTGTCACCAACCGTCCCTTTAATAATTGTTATTAATGAATGAGACCACATTGTTGATACACTATGAAATATTTCACAACTTACTGCCAAAGCATAAGTCATCTAATATACATCACAGAGAAAAAATTTGGTGACCATTTGAGATAATCTGTTGATCCCTTGAAGCTCAGAGGATAAAAACTGATAAGGGCCTGCTTGAGTGTGTTTAAAGCAAGACTATCAAGATATTATTACCTGGATGAGTGTATGTGTTGTTGAAGACTTATAGAGCCCCTTCACAAAACTAACTGAACTGAATTTGACCAAACAATGTTCACCATAATTTGAGAATTCACAGATTATCGAACTGTAATTTTGGATTTAACATGTTGAAAGGTTTCAGACTTTGACACCAATTGACCTAATTTGACCTCCATCAAGTTCAATAGGGTTCTTGCACTCACCAAGCTGCATCTACATATTAACTATGCAGTTCAAGAAAGATGTACTTCTTGAGTTATCGTGTATGCAAGATTTTCAGACTTTGACTTAAATATTGACTGCAAATGACCTTTGCCCTCCACTAATTTTAATAAGTTCTTGTACTCATCAAGCTCGATCTGCATACCATACTTGTATAAAGTTCAACAATGATGTACTTTGGAGTTATCATGTTTACAAAGTTTTCAGACTTTGACCTCTGTTGACCCAAATGACCATTGAACGACGCCAAAAACAATAGTGCTCGTGCCCAATAAGACGGTTTTTCCTAAAAATCAACCATCAATTCGAGTTTATTCTGGACTGTCATCAAATTAAAGAAACTTGTGACCTAACGCAAGAGTGTCGCTTACCTTTTTACTCATCTCTGCAGCCATATCGATTTCACTCCTAGCAACCATGACCAGCTTGGTTAGCATTGAATTAGTTTTCCACTTCTGTGACTTTTCCCCAACAAACTCATAAACAAAGCCAAGCTTAGCTGGTTTACCAAGCTGTACGGCAAGAAAAAAAAACCAAAAAAACATTTGCAATAAAGCATTCCAGCAAACCTGAACGGTTTGAACAACTGACAAGGCCCTGGAAGCATCCATAACATAATACAAGCGATGAACGTATGAGAATAGCAAATAAGTCTAGGAGTAAGATCACCCCTAGAACTGCTAACAGGCGGCAGCAATCCCCAACATTTCTGCAGTTTTCTTGGTATTTCATAGAAGGTCAAAATTTCACAGAAAATTAAAAACTTTTACTGTGCATATTATAGAAATGTATTTTTTAGTAACACTGTCAGGATACATAACACATCTATGTAAAGTATGAAATGTATCATGTGTTTTGTCTCACTGTCACTTAAACATTGCTTTCCTTATCATGCCCCCTCCCCCCCCCCCTCCATTCCCTCCCAGTAGTCATTGTTGACTTTCACAAACAAACCAGGGTATATTTCAATTGCTGCATTGTGAAGATAGATATAATCTCTGAAAGATAATTTGCAAGATCAAGTAACAATTTTAATTTAAATTTAACCCTTCACAGTACATTGCTAGTGTGTATAAAAGATGTAGAATTAGAAGCTAAACAGAACTTAACATCTGACTTCAAGCCATAATCTACCATCAATAAAGCCGTGTGTCCATCTCAACCCATCTATCAAAACTGAGCTACAACTTTTGACTGGATTCACATTGACATAAATGATACCGACCAGTTATTGAGCTTTGGGATATAATACGGACAAGTGACGACCACCTGTCCAATTATTGATAATTCATTGGCTCTCAGAATTTTATTTTGTCTGTACTTCATTTCTGGAAAGGACTTCTCTGTTGCAGCAATTTGGTTGGCAGAACCATTCTTGTAGTGCAGCACTTCATATTTTGAAACCCTTTTTTATCTTGTATCATCACTTCATTTTTGTTCGCACTTCTGTGTGTCAGCACTTACCATTAGGTAAATATCAACAAGACTGATGTGCTCAGAGTTCGATACTGTAAGGCCTTCTCTGACAAGGTCATCTTTGGTTCGGAAAGTCTTGAGTTCCTCGGGATTCGCCTTCGGACTGTGAGACGGTTTGGTTTCCTCCTCTTTCCGGGCGTCGCCCTTAGCAACCTCCTCTTCGTCAGTCTGGAGGATGTTGACGTCGCTGATGCTGGTCAGATTCATGAAGTCGCTGTTCTCCTCCGTCGAGGGCACTATTATGGTGCTCCCTACGACCGTACCAGTCTTTTGACTCTTGACCAACGCTCCTCTCTGCTGCGCGGTATCGTTGACCTTTAACCCTTGCTCCGAGTTCAACGCTGCTAGCGTGGGCAGTGACGAAGGGGACGCCAGACCGTTGAATACACTGGTAGAGTCAAAGACTAGAGGAGACGTCGTGTAATGTGAGGACGGGGGCAGTATATCTGTAGAAATGATGTCCTCTGAAGCTGTTAAATTCAGTTCCTCAGACGGCCGTTTCTCTGAGACGTTCGTGGTGCAAGAGTCCACGTTACGAGTACTTTCGGGTAACAGATGTCCTTCTTCATTTGCTACGGCCGTTTCCAATTCCTTATCGAGATCTCTCTTTCGACAATATCCAGGTGGAATTTGTTCCGGTTTGAGAGTAAAGGGGGAACGGCAATTGTCCAGGACATACTTCCCACAAATGTCTTCGTAAGGACGAACATGGATTCCGTCTGGTATCTTGAATATCATTTCGGCATTGCTGGCAGGAGGAGGGACGTCACCGTCTGCAGCAACCTGTGGGAGAAATACCAGAAAAACAAGGCGTCAAAATAGAGAGGTACAGGAACCTCCAGGACTTACATTTACCTGGACAGAAAAAGTACTGTTTAGTTGAAATGTTTACATTTGTGTCAAAGAGTCTTACCAGAACCTTGCCTACCCCTCCACTCCACCCCTCCCCTGACACTCCATTATCCTCTTACCCATGCCCTTACCCATGTCCCTACCCTCCCAATGTGCTTCCCTACCCTTCCACTGGCCTTGCCCTCCTACAGTCCAAGATTAAATAAAGGAGAACAGGTCGACAATTTGTTCTCTCTCATCTAAAACTGCAACAAATGAGGTTTCAGGAAGTATAAGACATAACTGTTCAACTTAATATCCTTTTTAAATTATGCAAGGAGACTCAGCAATGACAGATTTAAGATACCTGAACACAATCTGGTAATTTCAACCACTATGCCGTGCCACACCAGAAAAGGCAAAAACTTCAAAAGAGGTTTGCAAATTGAAAGATTTCTATTCATAAAAGTTTGTGGGGACACAAAATTCTCTGTGAAGGATTAAATGGTTAATAACTCATTAAATACAATTATTCAAATGGTTGCACTCACATAGATATCTTAATTTGATCGATCAATAACAAATACTGTGAGATTTGATTGATTGGTATTCGATGTGAGATTGTTTGATCGATACCTGATGTGATTTGATTGGTTGGTATCCAATAATGTGAGATTCGATTAATCGGTATCCAACAACATGAGATTTGATTGATCAGTATCCAATGTGATACTTGATTAATCATTATAAAATAATATGAGATTTGATTGATCAGTATCCTATAATGTGATACTTGATTGATCAGTATCCAATATTTTGAGATTTGATTGATTGGTATCTAATGTGAGATTTGATTGATCAGTATCCAATAATATGAGATTTGATTGATCGGCATCCAATATTGTGAGATTTGATTGATCAGTATCCAATAATGTGAGATTTGATTGACTGTTATCCAATAATATGAGATTTGATTGATCGTAATCCAATATTGTGAGATTTGATTGATCGTATCCAATAATGCGAGATTTGATTAATTGGTATCTTATAATGTGAGATCTGGTTGGTCGTTATCCAACAACGAGAGATTTGATCAAGTTCTGGTATCCAATTATGTGTGATTTGATTCATTGGTATCCAATAATACAAGATTTGATTGATCACTATCCAATATGTGAGAATATAACTTGGCCTTGTCAGAATGATGACTCATTAAGCAACTCTCATCTATATGATGATCGCTCATCTTTTAAATGGTCTTTGTATACTCACAGGTGGAAGGTTTGCAGCATCCCGTATCATTCTGGAAGACAGGACTTTAATTAAGTTGGAAATCTTTTTCTGAAGAGATACAGTCATCCTGTTGGAATTAATGGGGAACAAACGTCACAGTTGAAAATTACGAGAAAGAGGAATGGTTTTGATTACTCACATCAGCTATACTGTCAAATTTTGTCCTAGGCATATATGCCAAGTTAACATTAAACACCATAGGAAAGATCACCCATGAAGGCGAAATACCTCAAACGAGCATGGACAGTCATAAAAGTCACTTGAAAGATGATCAAATATTAAAGCTATTGGGAAGAGAATAAATATCTACCCATGTCAGCTATAAAGGCAAAAACATCTCAAAAACAAAGAGCTCTTGTAATTACTAAGCCATACAAAGCAAACAGAAAGGAATACAATGTTAACAGTTTTTTATTTAAAATTAATTTCACAATTCATTCCTAGAATCTCTCGATTATGACCATGGGCTGGCTATGAGTCTAGTCTTACCTGATTCTTGGATTATATGACATGCTCTGTACTGCGGCCCACGTAGCGTTGTCGTGAGGTCGAAGATCTATCGTTACCTTTGCTGGAAGTTTCTGAGGCCGTACATGTTTGACTGGTTCTTTGCCTGAGTAGAAAACAACGAAATAAAAAAACAATTGAAGAAACCTACACATTTGGAATTCCGGGGAGAGTATTCATCTGGGTATGGGGAGGAGATGAGGGCAAAACTCTCAACTGAACATTTTTGTCAATTTGGTGGTCTCCACCCCCATCACATGGGAACTATTTTTTCTGGTTTTTGCATAAGAAGACTACATTGTACCAAAAGTGTAGAAATGGTGAAATCTTTTAAAGTTAACATATTTGCAAAATTTTATGATAATGCCCAGGGAAGACAACAGGCTTTCTCTCCACATTTTATGGGAAAATTGAAGTTGAACTATGCAAAGAGACTTGGAATTATTGTGATGCAATGGTCTCAGACATTGACCTTAGTCAATCTCAAATGACCTCAGAAATCAATAGTGTTTCTGTACTTAATAAGGTGGATCCACATACTAAGTACGTAAGTATCTAGGCTTTCACTATTCGCAATTGTCTCAGCTTGACCTACTTCTGTGATCTCACATGACCTTTGACCCCACCGAACACCACACGATAACTTCACTCAACTAGTTGGATCACATTCCAAGTACAAAGTTCATCCAAGAATTACTACTGAAGTGACTGTGTTTACAAGGCTTTCAGACTGTAACCTCTATTGCCTCAAATGACCTTTGACCTCCACAGAAAGCGATATGTACTCACTTGGTTAAATCCACATATCCAGTGTAAAGGTACATTCATGCTTCACTTTTGAAGTTACCATTTTTAAAAGGTTTCCAGACTGACCTGTTGACCTCAAATGACCTTTTTCTTCCACAAAAAAAACACTTGTTCTTAATAGAGTGGATCCACATACAATTTTAAATTTTTATATTTTCTTGTTTACAAGGTTTAAGACAGCGGTCTCTGTTGACCTCAAATGACATGCGACATCAACAGACAACAAATAAAGTTCTAACACTCAATAGCTGGATCGACAAACCACATATGAACTTCATCTCACTTTTGCAGGTATCGGTGTTTATAAGCCAAGGTGTCACATACACTTACACACACCTTTCCTATACAAAAGCATTCAAGAAATCCATAGATTCACTATGGAAGCATATTGAGCATTTTCCAAATCAACATTTGTGATCCCCCAAATGACCCTTAACCTCAAAGTCCCCGGACACCTCAAACTGTTTTGTGACTACCCATATATTTCTGTGGAATATTCCTTTCGAACAATAACATGTCCCCACATCCCCAATTGAATTACCAACTGCTCAGTAAATAACAATGCACTAGGTGAACTCAATGACCTTTGACCTAACTACTTACTAATTATGATCATAAGCACCTCTACTGAATAATCAAAAGCAGCTCTACTGAATATCCATACACTTTGGGAAGATTATTTTAAATCATTTTATTCATAACTTGCGTTCGCATCTGTCGTGAATTTCACTTACCATCTTTGACATAGAGAGCTTTGAGGGCTTTGCAGACTGGTGTCTTCAGTCTCATGTTCCTGCCATTAAGCCTGACGCTTGTTGCTCTAGTAAAGAAAAATGGATTTCAATAATAATCAAAATATATAGATGATGCATATCAGCAACAGATTTCATTGAGCTACTAAACGTAAACGTTAAACCAGCACAACTGTTATCAGGGTCCAGCACAACTGTTATCAGGGTCCACCGAAACGTTGACAAAACACACCCCTAGAATGAGCTATGGGTTGTGTGTAAGATGAATTGTTAAAGTATGCTGTGACATGCACTATTATACCACAAAACATACAGAAATGTGTAACACCATTCCCCTCCCCCTTCCCCTTCTGTCACCCCTAAAACAAGTGCCATACCCCTCGGACATTCCAGGCAATGTAGAAGGATGAATCTGGTGGTCCATAAAGGTATTATGTGTGTGCTATGAGACCATCTGTTGTTGAACTGAATACTCACCCACTAGTGATTAGTTCCGTGAGTTTCCGCCACTTCTGTTTCTGCTTTTGCATCGCTACTCCAGACAACTTCCTTCTCAGCTCTCCAAAGTTGATTAGGGCATGGAGCTCTCCATCATTTCTGTTCAGGTCTGAAATGAAAATTTAATAATCACACAATATGTCTAAGAATCCTGTGCATTATAAATCATGTTTCAGGTAATTTCTTTAAAAAACAAAATAATACAATTGAAGCAATTGTTGACTCAGTCAAACTAGGCTGATACTTTATGGCATGACATCACCACAACTTCTATATATTTGAACTATTGCATACACTTGATAAATTAATTCATCCA
>KN885591.1:23417-35838 GCA_000934455.1 Apostichopus parvimensis | reverse complement strand
GGCCTAACGATATTTTCAGCACTAAGTTTGCTACGAATTCAATTACCCTTCGGTATAATCACTTACCAAATTATGATCCATGCATGAATAACGTATATCCGACAATAATATGCCTAAAAAATAAAAGACTTGGGATCATAAATTCGATTTTTATGTTATTTTATTTCTGCGGTCGTTAACTAAGTCTACGGCGACAACTGCAAAGCACGAAAATCCGTTGTTATTGTTCGAGGTGACTTTCCTTCAGGTACCCTTTTTTTGATGATTGACTGTACAAAACTACGACAAATATCATACTTTAAAAACCTTGCTAATACTACCTGGTCGTATAAGGAATTGTTGAGACTTTTTTAGTTGGTTGGTCTATTTTCTTCCTCATTTTTTCAGCTAAGTGTGAACATGTCGTTCCACCCTCTCGTGAATGCCATCCATTCTCGTAGCCTATACAGTACAGTAACACATAGATCGAGTCACAATATTTATTGCAGTACAAAAATATGCCGAGAACTCAAAAGAGTCCAACTATGTAGCGCGTTTGTATTACGGTACCGTGTGACGTCGTTCAGCGATATCTCTTAGAACGCAGCCTCTGCCAAATCCTGGATTTTTGTCAGTAACAAAGTGCGCAAGCTCTTGACCCAATACTAGCTGGTAGAAATTACACTAACTTTATTAATGTTTTTAACATGACACTGGAGGAGGAAGGGTGACCAAACTTGAGGATATTGTTTTTTATTTTGGTCTGGTTAATTCATAAGACGGAAAAACAAAATTCTTGAAACGAACAGGGAAGAAAGAGACACAAACCACAAATTAACAGGCTAAAAACAATTCTTGGTTTACAATTAACGGTGGTGATAATTATAGGTAGGAAGTGGGCTTAATGGAAGAAGAACTGTCCGGGAAGGGGTCAACCGAATTAGCTCGACGTCTTTTTCTTGGAAAGATCAACGATATCGATATAAGGGGACTGCCTCATATGAGCATGTATGAAAGCTGGCAGGGAAAGTAGTTTTTATTAACATTAACATCAATCATACATAGGTTCTTTGGAGAGAGCGGGAGGGGGGTCCTTAGAAATTGACCAGTGCTCGCAGTACCAATTATAGATGTGTTGTCTACGATACTGATTTTAATAGAAGCACTATTTTATCATTATTCCGTCAGTATCCAGACATTCCAATATACCTCGAACTTGTCATAAATGGTCGTATAGTTGAATATTCTGAGCGCAAAGAAATTGACTATAAAAATTCCAAACTGAGTCCCATTTCTTGTTCGTAGCTAGGTATATAACTTATCTTTTGTCTGAGGGGTCGGCACGGGTAAGGAAGAGCGTATCTGGTACCGAGATCCCCAGTGAAAGAAAATCTAGGGAAAGCGAAGATCGACTTAAAAGAAAATAAATATATTACATACAAAGTAATAAAAAACAAAACAGAAAGTATTTAATGTAAAACGGGTATAGAAAGAAAATATTGAAAATTAACTTAGCAATATAGCTCCTTAAAGGGTGTTCCTTATTATAGGCGGTTACAGCTGGTCAGGCTGAATCTCACCACACTGGAGCTTAGGAGGTTACGTGGTGACTGGATTCAGGTTTTCAAGATTGTTAATAGCTTTGACAATTTATCCTTCACTGACTTTTTTGTGTTTGCTAATAGTAGCATGTATCAGATAGGTAATTGCCTTAAACTCCAGACGTGACAAAGTATAGGATTAATATTCGGCATAATTTTTTCTAATAGCCTGGGGGTTGTGAGTGAGTGGAACGGTGTGTCCGAGAAAATTGTACTTGCAGGTTGTGTGAATGGATTTAAGAATGCTTTGGACAAGCACTTTAAGCATTGTAATCGGGTCTGATTTTTTTGTGTCTTCAGTTTTTCTCCCTTCTCTCTCATAGGGTCATAGCTAGCTTCAATTAGTTGATGGGATCGATTTGAGTGTCCCTCCGGATCCTTTTTTTTATACTAAACTAATTAAGATAAGAAAAAGTAGAGTCACTATTTAAGCCATATAAATCGATAGATAACAAAATAATCAGATCTATAACCGAAGTGAATGATAACATTTGATTATTGAATCCTGAAGAAAAGTTCCCAAGCATGCATTTAGATCCTTCTTACCAAAAAATCACAGAGTTTGCACTGGCAAATTATCTGGAAGGTTATCCCATTTAAATTTCAAAGAAGTTATAAGAATGAAGCTTAAGAGAGGAAATTAAAAGAGTGAGATCGTCGTTTGGCAACACTTCATAGTGATGACTGTTGTGCCATATGCCGCAGTGTGTCTAGGGACTCTTTCTGAGACAGTTTTAGCTCGAATTTAAACCATAATTAAGTTATTTCAGTTTTTTCTTCCTTATTGTTCTTAAACTTGGTGGCGTGAAAAACTTATTGTGCACATAACCTTAACCCAGCCAAACTGTCTGTTGGGACTGAAAAGTTTGCAAAGTGTTGAATGCGGTTCTGGCTAAAGTCATTAACCAACTCAGAGGGTCAAATTTTATTTTCTTTTCAAAGGGAAGTTTCAATAAGTCTGTATAATGGGGTTTAACAGTATCAAATAACTTCAACGAAGAAATTTCATAAACAGAACACAATCACTTAGTGGACCTCTTTAAATTGCCACCAGTAAGAGTTTTCGCTCAAAATTATATCAATAATGTGTTGGATATTTCAAGAGAGCAACAATTAAAGTTACTCGCGCCAATTGAACTGCGCGCGAGATGGGTACGGGTGCATTGAAGTAAAACACGCCCGAAGTAAAGGCACTTGTTATTTTGATTTCTGTCTTGTTCAAAACGTATTGTGCAACAACATCCCTGACAATGTACAGTGCTGACTTCAAAGTCGCTGGAGTTAATGTGTGGATATTCCATGATGGCCTGATATGTTCGATTGACTAACTGCTCATTGATCAGATGAAAGTGGTAATAATACAAAAAAATCTGATTACTAACTTACGCTATGGTGTACATGTTTGTTTGATTGTTTGTCTATTGAACATTGTCGTTCGACCTAACAGTAATACTAATAGGCTTACCAACGTAGGCCTAGCCTGTGTAGTTATGTAGGATAACAATATGTCTACGAATGTCAACGAATTAACAATAACATCTCATTACTCGCTTCACACAGAAATGATCAACGCTATTTGGACCAAGATAAAGTTAACTCAGTTGAATTTTACGAACCAAACACATTATACCGAAAATAGCTTTACTTATTCAATTTCATCAAGTTCAGCCCACCATGTCCAATTCATTTTTGATACAGTGTAATATTCAGCCAACACTAGTTGTACCAGTTCCACGAATAAGAAAAAATAAAGTTCAGCGATTCGTCACCTTTCAAAAATATTTCTTGGCTGGGTAGAAATTTAATAAGTTTTCGTATAATTTCAACTTGATCATTTATCTTCCTCATATGAGGAGTCCCTCCCCACCCCCCCCCCATTCTAACGAACTTCTGACATCAGGTAGCCTAGGCTAACCAGTGTTATGTAGGCCTACAAATTCATTCCAAATTTGGAGAAATATATAACAGCAAATTGATGCACCAATTAGCCTGAAATATGTGTTTTGCAACTTGAAAGGTACTAATGTCTAACTAGGTCTTCTTGTTATCAATATCAGTAAGAACTCATGGATGAAAATAGACCAATATCATATTTGATGTTTTTTTGAAACAGAAGAGAGGTAAATGCTTGTAACACAAAATCACTTGCATCTAGCGAGGGTAGAAGTTGTAGAATGCTTTGGCCAATTCCAAACTATCAACAAATTTCATCATAGACCATTGTGGTGTCATTTAAGATATATTTTGTACACTTGCCAGAAATGCTTTGGATTATGAACACAGAGCATTTTCATTCCACATCTGTAGTCAGCTGCAGATGTGTTCTTTTATCTCTTTTTGCATAAAGAGTGTAAATTCATTTTACTTTTTTTCAATGAATAGGACTATGTGAATGCCTATCCCAGTTAACACACACCAACCTTGCTCTGTACAAAGAGTGAAGTTTGAAGTAGGTAAAACTTATAATTTAGAACAAATATGTATTAAATTCTTACCTTTTATACGCAAGATCAAAAATCTATCCTATCTCTCCACAGAAAGTTTATCCCTGAAGAATGGCTCAGCAACAGCTATGCTCCGATCCTTCGGAGGCCCTTGAGTTTTTTGGTCCAAAGGAGCTCTTCCTCAAGCCAATAGCCAAAATCAACATATCGGTCACTTTGCCACAGCTAAAGACAACAAGTAAAGCGATAAGTAATTGGGAGGTGATGGAGAAACTCAGACGAATGGTGAAACCCGATATTTTCCTCATGCTACGTGTTAGCAAGAGTTCCATGGAGTTCATCAGATTTGAGGCAGAAATAGAGACCCGTGGTCTCATCAAAGTATTCCTAGTGAGGCTTGACGGTAAAAGTATGAAATTGCAGGGCTTTCCGGAAGTACTCAAAGTTAGAGCTGCCGAAGCCAAATTAAACTTTCCAACCCGCCACGATTGGGATTCTTTCTTTAGAGACGCGACTAACATGAACGAATCGAACCCCGGTGAGAGACCCGATACGATACATGTGGAGAATTTACCGTGCAAATGGTTCGCCATAGACTCTGAACCTGACAAGCCAAGCGAACTTATTCTCCAGACAGCTTTTGCCAGTTTTGTGGGGGAGGTTAGGCGTGTAGACATTCCTATGCTAGATTCCTACCGCCATGAAGACCAAATCACTTGTGGCAATTTCAAAACTTTTACGTTCAGTAACAGTCTGACGTTTGATGCTTATGTGCAATTTATGGAATACATTGGGTTCGTCAAAGCTATGGATGCTCTTAAGGGCATGAAACTGATGAGGAAGACGAAGGAGGGGAATGCTTATACTGCAGAAATCAAGGTAGGCCTATATTTTCTATTCTCAAAGTGACCATAAAGAGTGTTGTGTATGAAAACAATGTTATTATGTTATATTAGAATATGAATATCCAAGGAATACCATTAGCAAACCCCATATCAAGGAAAATGAACACTGCAGAAAATAAAGAAAATCGTTAAAGACTCAATCGCAATTGGCACAGCGCTATGGTATTTAGACTTGCTAAAGTCAATTTTTCATTTATAGCTTGATATCTTTGAAATGAAAGCAAACTAGTTTCCTCTGAGAATCTGGTGTAAGTAGAATGTTGTGATTTCATTCCTCAAAAGAAAATTGTCCGGAGTAAAGATCTATTCTTTGGTCTTGCTCTGTATCTAGGTGGACTTTGACCGCACCAAACACCTTAGCAATAAGAGTATCAGGAAGAGAGAACGGGAGAGGCAACGTCTCATCCAGCTAGAGAAGGAGCGGGCTGATCAAAAGATGAAAGAGAAAGAAGAGGAAGACAGGAAAAGAGAAGAAGAAAGGTTAGTATAAATCAGGGCTGGTCCCAAAGTGCTTTACCATGTATTCTATTCGGAGGAATGCAAGGGAGAAATAAAGTTTAGTATAATCCATGGCTGGTCCCAAAGTGCTTTACCATGTATTCTATGTGATGGAATGCAAGGGAGAAAGAAAGATTAGTATAATCCATGGCTGGTCCCAAAGTGCTTTACCATGTATTCTATGCAAAGGAATGCAAGGAAGGAAGGGAAGGGTTAGTATAATCCATGGCTGGTCCCAAAGGGCTTCACCAAGGTAACTATGTGAAGGAATGCAAGGGAGAATGAAAGGTTAGTATAATCCATGGCTGGTTGCAAGGTGCTTTACCACTTTTTGTATGCAAAGGGAAAAAGGGAAGGGTTTGATTGGAGCAGATGCAGGCAGACTGACCCAGAATGTTTATAAATGGTAGTTATTCTTCTTATCCTTTTTGTTTTGTGAGAGTTCATAGGTCAAGTTAGCTCTACCAAAGGTCAAAGAGGTTTCCATTCTGCCTGCCCTTGGTAACAAATAAAAAAGTTTCCAAACATTTACTTGAGCCAACTAGTTATAACTTTTAATGGTGGTGCAGATAGTAGACAGGAGATAAAACAGTTCTTTTCCCAGTTTGTGGAAACAATGATGTATTTATTTCAGAAAATTGGGCTACTCTAATGTTGATATGGAGGGTCATCATCACTCGGGTCGATGGGTTACAGTTGTTGCCATAAATGACAATAAATTTATCCCCCTCAAATCACAAACAGGAAACAGAAGGAACTAGAGGAACTGGAGAGGAAGCGTAAAAAGCAGGACCGTTTGACGAGGAAAAAGCAGAGGCAACAGGTCAGGGAAGAGAGACGGCGGACGAAACGAGAACAGAAGAGAATGCAGAGGAAGATTGCGATGGAGGAGAGAAAGTTAATCGTTGCTCAAAGGAAACTTGAATCGATAAGGCTGCTGACGGAACTTTTCCTCAGAGCAAAGGTAAGTCAAGTTGAAACTCAAGTCTAGTCAAAAGTCTCAAGTCAAAGGTCAAGTGAATACTGTTAAATTGGAAGGTTAAACGGTTTCTTCAATTCTATCAACAGAAACTGATAGGTGGGGAGGTATCTTAATATTGGTCTTCTGTAGATATATATAATATAACAAAGATTCAATTGTTCACTTCCTGTTGCAAGAGTGCTCAATACGTAGATGTAGAGCAAATAGTATAGTATAGTATACCTGTACTGTATATTTCTGCATGTTGTTACTCAAGTTTCATGCCTCACGGCGATCATCAGACGATCTGGTGATCGCTGTGAGGCGTGAAACTCGAGTAACAACATGCTGTAAATTACAGTATAGGTATACTATATTATATATATATATATATCTATGAAAAGTGTGTGTCCTGTGGCTACTGAATCAATACATATGGTTCATTACACAAAATTGGTTTATAAATAATAAAAGGAAGGAAGAGGAAGGTAGAGTACTAGAGACATTTGTTAGCTTTGCAGTGAGTAACACCACAAGATAATAACCGATAAAATATTTATTTTTGGGGTGGGGGTCTTGATCAGGCTGTGGTGAGGGGTGGGGTGACAGGAGGAGGGAGGACTCCTAGCTTTTATGGTAGTTGTTATCCCTAATGAACTTTTTGAGTTTGTTCTTCAGTAACATGTTTCCATTTTATCTCATACCTGCAGCTGGAAAAGCAACATCAGGACTTGCAACAGAGGATCCTAGAGTTGGAGAGAGAAAAGGAGAGGCAACTGGAGGAGGAAGAACGGAAGAAAGGTATCGAAAAGAGAAAACTAAAGGAGATGGAGTCAAAGAAAGCCAGACAATTGAAACGGAAGGAAGTCAGATTGAGGCGTCGGCTTTTACGAAACTGGAAGCAAACTCAGGGAAACAGCAAAGACAGAAGTGACAGGAGGCAGATGAGATCGGCCATCGTGAAGGCGGAGGAGGAAGTCACAGATTCCCCACCCACAAAACTCCAAAGCGTCGTCACAAGCATACCTCGTTATTGGACACCTCAGGAATATTTTTACTGGATGCAAGAACATTATCCGTATCACTGGTGAAAATTCATCCGGTCCATCCATCTTTGTGGTGGATGTTGTCTCACAGATGGGATGGTCTTGTCATCTTCCTCAGTCTGCATTGTCCGTCTCAGTCTCAGTCTGTCTCAGTCTGTACTCAGAAGATCAGTAGAGTCACAATCCCAGGAAATCACATGTACACCCTTCTCCCCTCCTCCCCTTCCCCTTCAGCTCAACAGTTGCATTAAATGTCAAGTTCGAGACTCAGTATGAATTGAACCACTTAACAATTTTGCGAGATAGAAGAAAATAAGTCTCACATTTCTTGAGAAGATTACTTCTTCAATTATCTTCAGCCAAGTTTGATAGTTATTGAAAGGATCCCTGGGCTTGTATTATATTGAAGGCATAAAGTCCATAGCAACAGCTTCTTGCCAGTGGTGTTTGAATCTTTCATGTGTGCTATCTTGAAACAGTTTTCCTCTGTTGGGTATTCTGCTATGTTATTGAATTTTAAATCAGTGAAACATACAGAGGCAGGAGTTTCCATTAACACATCTTGAGGTATGTGAGAGGAACAAAAAGATATATGAAGGCAAGGTTGGCTGATGTACTTGTAAATTCTAGGAAGTATTTGCAGAGTTATATAATGAACCCTAGCACATGCAGTCATGCCGTGCAGTAGATAGTACTAGTTGGTGTGTTCTTGAGAGGATCGAGCTGTTTGATATATATATATATATACAGGAATTGTGTGGTCAGACCTCATTCATAAGAGGATACTGTTTTGATAGTGTGGCTAGATTTGGGAAATTTAGCCAGCGATGTCAGGATTGCAAGTGTTGATCCCTATGCGACTGCTCCTTATGTCGAGGGCGGGGAAAGGGGATGGGATGGGGGGTGTCAGTTTGAAGTTACAGTACCTTGTATGTGATAGATCCATTAAAACAATGTATTAGTTGACCACAATGCTGCAGATTAGCTGAAGTTTAACAACAGGCTGTAAGCTAGTCATGGGATGGAGTGTGTGTGACCACTGGTTGCATCTTCATCACTGACTGACTGCAGGTTAGCCACAGGCTGCAGCATGCCATGTTGGCTTTTTACTGCAGGTTAACCACTGGCTGCATATGGACCATCAGGCTTAGGCTGCAGGTTAACCACTGGCTGCATATGGACCATCGGGCTTAGGCTGCAGGTTAACCACTGGCTGCATATGGACCATTAGGCTTAGGCTGCAGGTTAACCACTGGCTGCATATGGACCATAGGGCTTAGGCTGCAGGTTAACCACTGGCTGCAAATATGGACTTATGTGATATTTTAGTGATTATTTTAGTGATAGCCATATGCTGCAGGTTTGATTGTCTTACTGTCATATGGACAACAGCTGCAGGTTAGTGTCTGGTTGAGATGGGACAATATCTGCAGGTTGGCAACTTCTTTTAGACCAGCATGAATTGCAGAGGTTCCATCTCGTGTGAATATCATAACAGTTTTATCTCTGTGGGATATCACTTTCAATCTGATATTAAAACAGTTTTATTTTATCACACCAATACTGAAATGTTTGCCAAAGAAACTTATTCTGTTGTGTTTTTTTTTCTCCTTTTTTTGTAAGCCAAAAATCCTAATTACACCGTTTTTTGAATGCGAGATACCCATAAAAATTATTCCCGTTCCAGAAGACTTTAGAACGTGGTAAACGGGATAAACTACCTCTCCCTAAACACCATGTTATCTTTTATCATAAATATACCTCAAGTTTGCCGAAAGTTTTGATTCTAGCAACAGGAACTTGAGTGATAGCATCACAGCAGTTTTAAGATAAAAATACATTGGACTCTCAAAAGTCAAATAGTCAAAACAACTTGCAGTTCAATGGCAGTATGAATTAAAAGTATGTTGACATCTGAATGATTCCAGATGTGTCAGTTTTCAAACCATTCCATCAGTAGCTTGCAAATTTCAACTTTTTTGAAGACTTTTGTCGTAACATCTTAGACTTCCCACTGTGATCCACTTTCTAGAGTCATGGCAGATTTATCTGGCAAACTTTGACCTTGAAAATCACTCTAGATAGAGGGTGAGAAGATGTTCCTGATTAAAAGGGTCCCTGGAAATGTCCCGCAGGGTTTAGTGTACTGTCCTGGGAATATTTCCGAATTTGTCAAAAGGGTTGGGGAAGTGGGTGGCATTGGGTGAGTGACAGGGAGGCGTGAGGCAATATTGGCACTGTGACTGTATAAACCAAATAGATAAACACACGTTGACATTTTCACAACAGAACTTTGTAGACAAAGTAGATATTCAATCATTTCCAATTTGGTTTTGATACTTTACATATTTTTTTTTAATTTTGCTGAAGCAAGAAAACCCTCCACCTGCTAGATGAATAAAAATCATCAGTACATTTGAAATCATTTTCACATTTCAATTAAACTCCACCCACTGATATATAAATGCTTCACTATTATCTTTCTCTGAAAAAGCTGAAATTTTTTCCAACAATGGAAACTTTCAGTGATTCCACCACTCTGCTCAAAGAGGCATATATTTGGATGTAAATTTAGCTGAGGATAGGGTCGGGATAGGTAGAACATTTAGTATTAAACAGACTTAAGAGCAGAATAGAAATTTACCAACAAAAGGAGTTTCCCATCACAAGTTAAATCATTCCCCCTCCCTCCCCTGGTTCCTTCCTTTATCATCTATGAAACACACAGATGCTAAATATCCAAAACAGATAAATTTTTTACATTACATCCAAATTTAACATCCAAAATCTTCGTTAGATCTGTCACCTTGGATATCTAAAAAAAGCTGCAAATGGAAACAAACAAGAAGCTTAGAATATCACTTTTGAGAAATCACCATTTTATTGACTTCATTAATAAATGCGAGGCACCTTATCCATTGCAATAAATTCAATTTTCCCAAACTACAAATCATGAACAGAATCACTAGAGAGACCATCAGCTGAATTGGTCCTCTATGCATAAATCACTGTCAGCAATGAATATTCATTTTAATAGGGTAAATTAAAGTACATTTTGAACAGAAAGATGCTTCTTTTTTTTTTAAATATAAAGAAATGAAGTGACCTGCTATAGCCATTGCTTTTAAAGATAGCAGATGGAATGTAGGCATCAATTTAATAGGGCCAACAAAGCATCCTGCTGCCACCACCTTGAGAGCTATTTGCAAATTCCATAACCCCCCACCCCAAGCAAACAAAGAGAAATATTGCCTAGCAAGGTGCTAACCTTCAAATTTGGTTTACAACCCATTTAATATAGATATATTTAAAATTCGGACGAAAGAATTAGACATTTGTAAAGGTTGGAAAATGAGTGGTGTCTAGAAAATACCTGAAAACTGACACCAATGAGCAAAAGTAATTCTAACATGCATATTCAACTGACAAGAATTTTATCTGAAAAATGTTCAAGTCACAAGTTTCCTTTTTTTCTGTATTTTTTTTTTTTTGGTTTTTGTTTATATGAATATATATATTTGTTTGTAGTAATAACTGAAGAGTTAGTTCTGATGGTTTACTATTAGATCACACCAAAACAAAACAACCCCATCAAAATCTCTCTCCTTTGGTGATCAACAAATCATGTTCCCTCAAAACCTATACAACCCATCTCGTATTGAAGGAGATTATAGAATAAATTCAACAAAGCAGTACACACAGGGAATTCCTTAAATTTCTTTCTCTTTGAAAATGTTTATATTACTAAAGAGTAACCTTCTCTTTAGCGTTCAAATAAAAAGACTTTACTTTCCAACAAGAGGTTTCAAGGCCTAGACAGAACCGCTTCAAAGAGGTCGCATATGGCCACCGCTGGCGAAAGATATCTATTATGAGCAATTTCTTGAAAGAGAACAAGGTGTAGAATAAATCAAGTCTAACAAATATCCAGGCTTTCAGAATGAACGTGACTTATGCATAATAAACATTGAAGATATACTGGGAAATGGATGACTAGATAAAAGAACAACAATGTTAATGAACAAAATGAATAATTCTCATAAGTAGCATTCCTTCAAAATCATAAAGATATAGGGACGGTTAAACTTGACATTTTCCTGTCATGTTTCGTAGTGCGATGGCAACAATGATACAGCCTAATTCCCTTGAAGGGTAGATGTGTATCCTCAATGACCTATAACTTCAGGTTATACCTCACAATTCATTTTCACAAATGGAAATCCTCCACCGATTTAATTTAACTTTCTTCATGACATTTTACGCAACTTCGTCTAGAAGTATTTACATATTTAGCTTGGTTGCATGGAAAAAAAGCACCCCTGACCTGTTTATTATTTATTTGAGTTTTTAACAATATTTATCCCTTGATTGAATACTACCACCAGAATCCCTACTTATATCTTCTTGTTTTTTTTAAATTGATACAAAACCAAATTTTTTGGTCAAAACTGCCAAAGTTGTGGCTAAATTTAGCAAGGCACTTGTATCACTACTGGTTCCCCAATACGACGACTACAACCAGGAAGAAGCGTGAGTTTGCATTTCACCTTGACTGGCATTGCTTAGATAAAAGTGCAACACTCAACCAGAATGCAAAAATGCATTGTGGTTTCGATGATGTAACATGAGCAGTTTTTTCATGAATCTGACGTAATGTAAGGTGAGGGTGGGTGTACATTTTTACAAGGGTTTCACGCTTTGACCTCTGATGACCCCAAATCACCTTTGACCTCCACCAAAAACAAAGTACAACACTTCTCAACAGAGAACACCTCAAAAAGAGCAAATGATACTTTGAATTCTAAGAAGAAATAGATTCTGAACTTAAACAGGATTGCAGTTCTCCAAAAAGATATTTTCACCAAGGAGAAAAGGTAATAAAAATGTAAATTTTGAGATTTATTAATCAAATACAAACCTAGAATGGATTCAAAATGAAGGCAAAACAAGTTGAAATATGTAACCAAGTCCACCATTTTTGGGATAT
>KN885591.1:7971-21367 GCA_000934455.1 Apostichopus parvimensis | reverse complement strand
TGTGTGTGTGGCTCGGATCAACTTTGTACTGGCTAGCATCAAGAACCATTTAAATGTAAGGTGTGTGTGTGTGGCTCGGATCAACTTTGTACTGGCTAGCATCAAATAGCATTATTATGTAATGTGTGTGTGTGGCTCGGATCAACTTTGTACTGGCTAGCATTAAGAACCATTTAAATGTAAGGTGTGTGTGTGGCTTGGATCAACTTTGTACTGGCTAGCATCAAGAAGCATTTATATGTAATGTGTTGGTGTGGCTCGGATCAACTTTGTACTGACTAGCATCAAGAACCATTTATATGTAATGTGTGTGTGTGGCTCGGATCAACTTTGTACTGGCTAGCATCAAATAGCATTATTATGTAATGAAGAATACTTACCAGTACTCTAAAGTCTTCCAGTGTGTTGTATTTCTCTAGCGCCTTCTCCAACTCAGGTTCCACCTTCACCTCCCTCCGGCGTGAATACCTCAAGTAAGCCCAGAACTTCTCCAAGCCGTACAACTGATCTAGAATGACACAAATCACACAGACAAGAAATGATGACCTTCACCGTGAAAACAAATCTGACAAATTTTGATACTTTTTTAAACCATCAACACATACCCAATGTCGATGTAAACACCCCTTAAAAATCGTAGGAAAAATGCCTCTCTATAAAAGGATCGACGACGACGACGTAAATCAAATTACTGTGACCGTAGAACATGATCTGGTAAACACTGGGGGTCCAGAAGGGGAAAGAGGGAGGGATGGGGATGTACGCAAAAAAAACCTATTATCTTGTTGTGTGACGAGTCTTACACACTAAATGTATCTATTGGAACATCAGCTGTATTGCAAACTGATTTTTGCATTAAACCATAAATAATGTAGCCTATCAATGGTGGCTTCAGTCCCCACCCCCCCTCTCCCATCCAACCCCGCCTGCTCACACTGCCAATTTTGTGACTTACTTGCGTTGTAATCTCTCAATGTCTCTGTCTGGAAGTCGTTGAAGATATCCATGCGGAACTTTTTCTCCAGACCGTAGCTGAAGAATCTGAAGAGACATTCTAAGCCGTATCGGTAGCCGTGTTTGCTGTCCTCTAGTGCTAGATTACGGAACTCTTGGTACATCTTCTTGTTGAAGTTAGTCCGGAGGAAGAATGACCAGAACCTAAACAGCGTATTCATCTCTTGCGATTTGCCAACACCCAGCTTTTTGCGTTCTGAAGGAAGGAAGCAATTTGTAATGTTTGTCTCAATCCTACTCAAAAGACAAAAGTGCCTCTGAAAGTACTTTGCATTACAACAGTGCCATCTTTGCTAATTCCATAGATATATATACATAACATATATATGCCTTTTCCTTCAGTCAAAAAATAAATTCCATACGCTGGACTCGTCTTATGTCTTGACAAACATTTTGGGATCGAAAAAGAACAGCCTATCTTACATGTTGTTGATTTTTATGGCCAGAGAATCAGTGGTGCAGTGAGATTTACAACAACTACTAAAATTCCTCTATCTGCAGTTCTTTATAATACATTGATTTCTTTCTGTTACATTTCCTTTAGAGGTAGATCCTGCTAAGATCTAAACATGTTTATATATATATATACAGGAGCATTCAGGAGATAAGCAGTCTACAAAATTTGTCTACTTGTCCCTGTTTGAACTGATCTGAATCAAAGCTTACCTTTGAGGCACTTGTGGTGAAATTTATGATAGGCTTGCTGTGTGAAATTGTTCTCCTTCAGCAGCTCGTGCGATGGATGTTCAAACTTGGGAATGTGTTGAGGTGTCCCATATGGAGTACCGGCGCTGCCCACAGAGGCCAACTCTGACAAGGAACTTGAAACAAGACAGCACTGGATTCAGTTACATCATTAATTGCAGAGAGATTTAATCAATGCGATGGAGATGGAATCTGAGACCACTTACATGTCACCATCCAGGTGTGTGTGTGCACTTGTTTTGTATTCTGACCGAGGACTTGAACAAAAGAATTCCAGGTCCTCGGATGTGATTTCTAAAGAATCACCACGTCCTCGAAAGAATTCTATTGTTATGGGGTATTGTCAAGGTTAGGGTACATGGCTTTGAACAGTGGAAGAAAAAATGGGGTCCTCGGTCTGAATGTAAAACACACCTGTGTGTGTATGTATGGGGATATGAAATACCAGGGGGAAAAAATCAATTTGAAAGTCACTGACAATCTTGAAGAAATAAGTCAGGTATTAAGTCAACTAAAGCACTGAACAATACCACAAACTTCCATAGCAACCCTTCTACAGCACACGCATTAATGTACAAATCTACAGGTTATTTGTGATGCAGTCACTTGTGTGCATCACATCATGTGAGCCTGGAACTGTCACACAACGCGCAAACACTCGACTTGGGAATCCCGAAGACAGTTTCTATACCACAGACCACACCTATCAAACTCCAAGTGGAGAAACTTACCCAGTGGATGGATTTCTGGACCTTGCATGGTGCTCACGTGAGTCCATCACCCAACCAACGTGGCTCTCGATCGGTGGGTTCTCACTGTGTTTAGTCTTCCTCTTTCGAGGTGTCTGATAAAGAAGACAGAGACAGGTAAAATGAATAATACGGTAGAATTAACAATCCAAATGAAAGCAGGTCTGTTTAATGATGCCAACCAATGCAAAGAGTATTATTACTGCTATTTCTTTAAGTTATTATTTGCTGAAATCAAAACTTCCAGTCACTGAGTGACTGCTGTCTAAGGCACCATTTACAAATCAGTTATGCGGAACCCAGTGCCAAGAATAGCGCTATTGTTGGTCGAAAGGAACAGGGTTAACAATGGTCGAGTGCTGCCACGGCTGGACGATGATCCTTTCATGTTACCGTGTAATCCCTTTGAATTAAGGAACAAAGGTTTACCGCAGCGGGCCTACATAATCAGGACTTTGATTTTGAATGACCAAGTGAAAAGTTGTGCTGCCACAGTAGGCCACTCTCCACCTATATTGAAAGACATGTTTTTAAGTGCAGTGTAACTATGAACAAGATATTAATGTTTGGTTTCCACTTCTGCATACATGTGATATTAGATGAGATTGTTTCAACCTTTTACATGTATTAGTTATTTAAATTGCAGTAAAACAAATATTAACTACCGAAATCCTGAAATAGCTTATAATTTTCCAGCTAAAATTTCCTACGCTACTAGCAAGTTGATTATGAATGACAAGTGAAAAAGTTGTGCTGATACAACTCTTTCCTGCATTTACTAGTATTGATAACGATGTTCATACCATCAGTGGAACTTTCCACAAATTACTAAAATTATGTTTCTACAACTGAATAGCCTACATATGGTATTTGTTTCGATTTTAACAGCCTTTAACATCTTTTGAATATAGCCTTAATGCAGTCAAACAAATACTACCGTACCAAAATTTCGAAAGTGATAACAATGTCCACAGCCAAATTTTCCCACCAGATTCTGGTCGGTCATTTTCGACAACAAGAACGTTTCTTTCCCTTGTATTGTGTAACTGGTTTCCATTTGTTATTGGCCATAACATTTGTAATGCTTGTTAACTCAGTTCCGATCAAAGATTTGGTTTATTTATACCAACTTCGTTCCGTCATTCTATATCTTTGTTGTTTTAATGCTCAAGTAGAAATGCTCCACTGGGCAGGCCAAAGTATGAACGAACTAGGGGCGGTATAGAAACACCCGTCTGCCCATGTACAACTTTAAAGTCGGTCTTATCAATGGCAATTAACGTGGGTAAATGTAGGTCCTAATAGTCTAGTGTTATAGAAGTAAGAGTTAACTCCCCAATTTAGGAAATTTTCAACAAAGCAAACGTATACTTTCTCAACATTTCCTACACCACCAGAACTTCAGACGATCGTTCTTTGAACCAATGCAGTATTAATTGAACAGCTATAGATATCTAGATAGACATGGTCCTGCAACGGTGTGGGGCAGATCAAAGTCTTTTAATCTCTTTTGAATAATCCGATGTGACTGTTTATAGCAAGGAATGCCTAGACTGCATAGAATGAATGAAGAAATTACATAGATCGGCGTCACATCAAAAGGCTTTTAAGACAGCCTTGTTGCCGTTCGTTTGTCACTTGATTCCAGTACTACTTCGCAACACATATTTCTCTCTCTTATGCTCAAATAACTACAAACATGTCCGACCTCGTCACCGTTCTATGGCTTCGTCCAGAATGATACGCTGGAGTCGTGGAAAGGATTGTCCGAAGCAGAATTCGAGGCGTGATTAAGCCGAATTCTAAAGCAAGGGCAATGTGGCGAGGGAAACTTTACAAAGTTCAAATTGTCGATATTCATGGTGATTTTCTCTTCATAAATTTCTAACACTATTTGTTTCCTGAGTTTTCCATTGCAAATTCATTTGGCATATATACTGTTTCTAATTTCCTTGTTCAAACAGCTCATCATTTCTCTTCATAAATTTCTAACACTATTTATTTCCTGAGTTTTCCATTTCAACTCATTTGGCATATATGCCGTTTCTAATTTCCTTGTACAAACAGCTCATCATTTTTGGAGTTACAATAACATTTTCAAACGATTCATTTAGAATAACAGTATGTGGTTATTACGGCATTTCCACTGTTCATTCAGATTGCCAAGTTCAGGAACTTTTAGCTGACATTGTATCGCCTAAAGTTAACGTAGATAGACGTGCGATAAGTTTTTCTGCTGGGGGGGGGGGGGGAATTGGTGACAGTATTCCCCATCTTGTATATCTCCCTGACTAAATTATTTGCACAGGTGTCCCACTGTCCCCGATACCCACTCAACTAATAACTTCCCGCTTCTAGCATATTTGCTTCTTTCTTTTTTTAAGTTGATTCATAAATGACATTTTTTTTGGAAGACTTGGTGTAAATTTTTTAAAACAACTTGTCTACTTTATATTTCATTTTCAAGGCTACCAACAACATCCTCCATCACGGTTGCTCTGAGAGGCCCCACTAACGCAACATAGCTGCGCATGTCAATGACTTGCTTCCACTACTTCAAAAGCGAGTGGAAGAGGGTACTAAGTTTCTGGTAGTCATATCAGATGGTGGACCGGACGTTTAACCCCAACCACCAGATAAACTAGATATCTTTGGCTCGCCCCTTCAAAAAACCAACCTAGAAGGTATGGCTGTAACCACCTACTGTCCTTGTCAGTCAGCACTCAACCCAATTGAACATTTACGGGCCCCCCTTACTCATGCTTTGGTAGGTGTTTACTTGACAGATACAGTTGGAGGAGACTCAAAGCCACTATGCAAACAAGGAGGACTGACCGAGGATCAGAAGTTTGAGAAAGAGAAGAAAGTTTTTGACCATGCGATGGAGCAAGTGGCTTCCTACTGGAAGAATGAAACTTACTGTTATTTGAAACCATCTGCTCATGGTGTTCCCTGTGACCCAGAAACGTCTGCCGAATGGACAGACTTTGAGGATGTGTGCGAATCTCTCAGTGGACCAGCCTATAAGCTGGAGGAGTCCCAGTGTTAAAAAGGAACTACAATTCATATCCAATCACCAAATGTAATGGACCTTGTGAGCGTTGCTCTGATGTAAGTGACAGAGAGATTGAAGACGTCCTTAAACAATTTCCATCACCATCACCATCAAGCTCACACATTTCATGGAGGCGGTTACAGCCCCAAGAGACCTGACTGATGCCTCGTGTGATGGAAGACAACAGAGGAAAGAGTGGACAATGCTTCCAATTATATGCTAACCTCTAAAGCCAACAGGGACACACACCAAAGACTCTTTCATCCATCAAGGAAAGGACACCTACGCTAGAATTAGGAGAGAAAAAGCATCTTTTTTCCACCCATTATTTTGGTTATATTGTAATACTAACTTCAGGGAATGTTTTAACTTTTGAGTACTTTTGGTATCAACACCTGTTCTATATCTGGCATCCCAGTAACTTACAGATGTAACCCCAGCCAACAATTTCACAAAGGGGGGTGAGAACCCCTCCCCATTTTGGCACACTTTCTTTCATACCCAGTTATCCTGCATGAAGTTAAATATTAAATTTCATTACTTGTTACTTGTTTCATTGTTTTCATTGCCAGAAGTGTTGTCTGAAAATGTCTTGTAATCGTTCATATTGTTGCTCAATGAAAACCTCTGTATTTATAATTTAAGTATATATAAGAATATTTACCAGCAGTGTACTGTCTGCTGTTATGCCTACAATGTGCTAGGCTTACTCGGTTTGGGATAAACCTATTTTAAAATAGCTACTTTTAGTTTATGACTGAACTAAGAGCAAGACTAAAACTCAAGTCGACCTAGCCAAGGCCTAGGGCCATACTCATTTCTGCTGAAAATGTTAAAAATAATAGTTAATACCTTTCAGGACTAATGTCGTATGATTTGGTTACACTCAAAACTTAGTCGGAATAATCAGTTAGGTCTACGCCTATGTTGAAAGTCTGTAAGTCTTTTAGGTTTGTTTAAGAACGTTAGAGCTAAGATTTACCACCAGCCCATCCGTACTCAAGTTTGAATCATTTGGACTGGAGCTAAGCTAGGCCTATATCGTGTCGTGGTCCAAGGTATGTTCCGAAAATCATATTCATAGACCTATGACCTAGCTCCTACCTCAAATCTTCAGATGTGTACATTTTTTGGCTAGGCTAACATCATTAAAAGGAACCAAATTTTTGTGGTGAAGTAAATAAAATGCTTTATTCGTGTGGATATACCATCATTTTGTTAGAAAAACGACAACGTTATGGTCCGTGTGTTTTGTGTATAATGTCGATCAACTACTTCTGAGGTTACTTGAAAATAAACTGTAAAGATTCCATTGTTAAAATTTCGATCATCTGCTTGCAGCCTGAGTGCTGTCATTACTGTCTTGAATGCAGACTAAGAACTAGTGTTTGCGTGGCCAGACGCAGTGGGCTTAGCAGTGGTGATGGGCTCTGCCTTGGGTTAATCTGACCGCAGGAAGATGGTAGCCCGCGGTCGGACGGAAGGGTATTGTTTAGCGAGGTGGAAGACGCAAAAATTTTGCATGGCTGATTTTGTATTTGGTGCCTAACCCAATTTGACGTTTTGATTCTCACAACCCATCTCAATGACAGCAGGTTTGTAAACCATTCTCACCTTGTTGTCGACTGGTTTGGGTTCCTTCATGACTGGATAGAACCTGGGTGAATCCACAGAGTCCTTTCCACGAGGTGTCTTTGGCGTCTTCTGACGGAGGCTCTGTTTGGCACCATCCGGTATAACGGCGGGTAGAGTGTGCCCGGCTGGTGTCTCCACTTGACCTGTCACACAAAGGTAGAGGGTGTCAAACAAAGGTAGAGTGTGTCACACAAAGGTAGAGGGTGTCACACAAAGGTAGAGAGTGTCGCACAAAGGTAGAGAGTGTCACACAAAGGCAGGGAGTGTCACACAAAGGTAGGGAGTGTCATACAAAGGTAGAGAGTGTCATACAAAGGTAGAGAGTGTTACACACAGACATTGTTACACAAAGAGTGTCACACAAAGTAGAGAGTGTTATACAAAGGTAGAGAGTGTTACACAAAGGAAGAGAGTGTCACACAAAGGCAGGGAGTGTCATACAAAGGTAGAGAGTGTCACACAAAGGTAGAGAGTGTCATACAAAGGTAGAGAGTGTTACACACAGACATTGTGTTACCCAAAGAGTGTCACACAAAAGTAGAGAGTGTTATACAAAGGTAGAGAGTGTTACACAAAGGTAGAGAGTGTTACACAAAGGTAGAGATATAGAGTGTTACACAGAATGTTACACAAATACATTGGATTACACCTGGCTTGTTCCTTCAGAATCATCTTTGATGTTTTTAAGTCTTTGTTCAAATCTGTATTCAAGTCTGAGAAATCCTAAGATTTCCCGAAAATAAGGTTCTATGACAAAAGTTTAACAGTTCACTACGACAGTAACCCTACAAATATGCCTATTGCTTATTGAACAACAATCCCCCTACTCTGGGCTAGGCAGATCTGCTGTGACACTGTTGAAGGCATTTCATTCAACTTATCAGCCTACTGCATATTGAACAACAACCCCCCTACTCTGGGCTAGGAAGATCTGCTGTGACACTGTTGAAGGCATTTCATGAAACTGCATATTGATCATCAGTCAGACAAAAGCAAGCACACTTTCTCCATTTGTTCCATTAGGGAAACACAGCAAACACAATCGGTTGAATAACATTCCTTCTAGCACCAATATTCCATATTTATGATACAAGAATTGAGACCTTACCGACAACTGGTAAGCTGGGTAGGACCTCTTCCTCCTCCTCTTCTTCCTTAGGTAAGGTAGGCGGGGCAGGAGGAACCTCTTTTCTCTCCTTGCTAGTCAAACTTGGAGTCAGACTGCAAAATTCCTCTGTTGTGATGGTCTTGATCTTATTGTAAGATGGTTCCATCTCCAGCTGAGGATGCAAAGATACCAACGACTCGTTATTTCTTAACAATTGAAAATTGAAAAGAACAAAAGGCTATACCGATGAAGAATTTTCAAAGCATTTTAATAATTAAACTTAAATTTCAAAAGAAGGATTTTTACCCTCTGAGACATTCTTATTTTTTAGTTTCTCTGCCAAATGCTTAACAAATGCTTAGCATCAACAGAATGAGGGTCTGAAACCAGTTTATAAGACTGCACTGGTAGGGTTCTACCACACTGGATGCCCACCAAATAGTAGCCTTGATTAGATGGTTTTAATGAATATTTTAATGCTCTTCAACAAACATGCTAATATGTTACATAGTTACTACGTGGCAATAAGCTAAATCTCTCCACACATCAGTGGTTACCTCCCATAGGTCCAGCTCGTAGTAGTATAAGCCATCGTTGATGATCTTGGACAAGTCCGTGGTAATCTTGGATCTGGACTCATGGTACCCCGTTCTGTCCCCACCGGGATGTTTCTTAGTTGCAGGAGGCGTCTGGGTTACGATGATGATGTTGTTTATTTCGTGGTCCGCCATTTCGTAGTCGTCGTCCGAATCGTCGTCCGACCTGTGACATGGAAGCGTAACATGGAGAGAAGATTAAGTCTCTCAATTAAATTAATTGCGTATTCTTACTCTGAAAATCTGTGGGTTTCCATGTACATCATGTTACTCTTTGTGTACACCGGTATTCCAAACTCCAACACAGAGCAATTCTAATTGAAAAAGTTTTCCCCGTTAGGGTGCCGATCGTACCTCGCCTACTGAAATGACCTCATAGCTCTGCGGTGGATCTGTAACCAATTTTAATCCAATCCCTTGCAATTTGCATAATGAGGCATCAATTTTGGATGTCTTCCCTTAACCTTCTAAAACATCCATGGCCTTGCCCCCACCTACCCCTCCCCCCACCTAAAATGTTAATATCATTTTTTTGAACTTTGGTCTAATAGAATCAAACCATGCATCAAATGACCGCCCTGTTGTTTACACAGTAAGACACGTTTCTGAACTAAGCTGAATGTGCTTCTCATAACTTACCATTCTGAGAAGGTGTTCTTGCGGCCAGTTATTTCAGTGAGTTCCTCGTCAAACTGGAAGTCAAGTTCTTCTGGCTCTCCTCTGAAGTTGTCATCTTGCGCTCCTTCTTTGGTATTGGCCTGAGCGGGAACATCCTGTAGATGATAATCGCCGCTAATATTGTTAAATATTCACTTTCCACTGGAGAGGCAATCACAATCATCATAAAAGGGATCGCATAATTAATATATGAATAAACATGAATAAACATGATGTAGATGATAGGAAGGAGGGAGATTCAATTAACGAAGCACAAATACAGCAGCAGGATTCAGGGTTTTGGTTTAAATCTGATGAGAACCTATGGTAAGACACAATTCAAGGGGTCTATATTTCATCTTGGAGAGGTTATTTGCGAGGGTACCTAGAAACTAAAGCTGAGAAATTACCCGTGACTTTGACGTGGAGTTGCGATGTCTTCTTTTCACCTCTGTCCAGATGCCGGGTTCCTTCTCTGGCAAACTACTCGACAGACCAGGGGCCACTGTCGGGATATCCGAGTTGTCAAAACTCCCCCCAGTGCTCTTGTATGAGTCTTCGATCGCAGCTGTGATCAGCTCGCCGTTACTGACGTCATCCATGGGTGTTGGAGATACAGGAGCGGATTCTGCGACCAAACAGAAAAAAAAAACAGCGTCAAAGAAAAAAGCAACTTTGCTGAAGATGGGAACCCTGGGTTATGACTTGAAATCTATGTCTGCTCTTGTGAAATCACAACCACAGTAATCAATTATTTAACTGGTAATACGCTGTCCATCAACAGTAGCCTCATGGTGTCTCGCTTTAATACCTAACTTATCTGTTCTGATACAGTCAGTCTAATCCTCATACCAGTAATTGGTGCAACGTAACATCCAAGATAATGGAGTATTTCTCTTGTCCAACAACCACATGGTCACTAGCCTGACATATTATGGGCAATAACAACTTCTACCCCTGTGTTTTACTTATATGTAAATTAGGCTTAGCCAGTGTTCATCACTTATGTAGTGTTACATTCTGAACCCCCCCATCACTTCCCCTCGACTTTTTTCTTGATATTAAAGATCCGTTGTGACAGAAAGAGCAACAAAACCAACAAGACCCGACTGTTTATTTAAAAAATAAAACAATTCTTTTCAACGTCTGACCTGTATCTCTCTGGTTGAATGGATACGGCTGTCCAGGTACAAATTCAGGGCTGTCGTACGAGAGCTCAGAATGAAAGGTAGCCGGAATCTGAGCTCCAGAGATTATCCACTTCTCGGGATCTTCTTTGCACCTTATCCTCGCTTGGTCTATTGAGAGCTCTACCTGGGTGCTGTCACTGAGGGCCTGTGAAATGTTGACACGTCACAAGGAAAAACCATTTTCACAACCTCGAAATGTTTACTTCTACAAGTCGTCGAGTCACTTGCAACATGGGATGCATCGCAAACGTCGCAAAATTTCAATTGGGTGTTATGGATTCAATAGTAATGTCAAGGACATCATAGTTGACAAACAAACAGGTTCTCTTAAAAAAGTTGTCATGATTGGGAAAACAAAAACCTTCCTGACCAAAACTGAAGTATTGTCTTCTTAACTCTCATAGTATATTCAGGTTTTTCAATAGATTTTAGCTATCACCAATCTTATTCTCCTTTCTTAGCAAATACTTGCCCATCTCAAATATACCACGACAACTATTAGAACATTTCATAATTTTAAGATCTTCCCAACCACCTGCTGAATATATTAGGACTAGAGATGTCCAGCCCTTATGACCCATGGTCCCTCTGGTTATAATCTGATGAGCACTTGGTGATAATAGTCTTCAGAAGGAAAGATGACCAGGAGGCAGAGATAATTCAAAGATTTCATGTCATAATTTGGGTAAATCCTTTTGGAGCATCTGACATCCATCCAAGTTGCCTTCATTTGAGATGCTGCTTGTACACAGTTTAAGTGTTATTAACATTTGCAACTCTACTGGCAGCAAATGATTTGTAATCTCCACTTCAAAAGAAAAATACCATTCTAATACTGGATATCCAAAACACTATACCAATTTATGAGATCCATCCAAACTTTCCTCCTTAAGATTATTAATACTTACATCAATTATTAGTTCCATATTTTCAGTCAGAGCTTTGACTCTGTGGAAGTTAGCAATGAGGGAGACTGGAAGATAGCCCTCATTATCCATCTGAAGCAAAAATAGAAAATAGGACCAGTTTGCTTTCAAAAACATGTTATCTCACTACATAAAAAACAGTAAGAAGTTAGACCCCCCAATTCCAATGACACTAGTATTTTTCAGTATGATCTAATATAGCAAATTAAATCGATCTACGATTCTCCCTCAAAGGTTTTCAAGGTTTTAAAGTTAAATGGGTTCCTTCCCTTTAAGTTACAGCTGGGAAAATTAAACTGAAGGATCCACGTCATACCGTGATTTATCCACAAGGTCCTGAAAGGAAAATCTGTTTGTTGAAAATGGCCTACCCTAAGACAAAACATCCATCCTTGTCATTAGAGAGTACAGCCGATTGTTATGCAAAATGATATGTATTTCTACCAAGCATTATTCAGCCTTATGTCACTGCCCCCCCCCCAAAAAAAAAACCCATTTGTTTTCTTACTAGACCATATTTCCACTTCAGTTCATTCTAATCACATCCTCTCTCACACAAGCAATACTAAGGGGCTGATGTTTGTCAAGCCTGCTGGTTTGGAAATACAAGAAGAAGACAAAAAGGAGAAACTCTCAATAATGATCTTGCTTACCTTTCTTCGTAAGAAGAGATCTTTGACCAGGTTTTCAATGCTGAAGTAGTATTCTCTGGTGGAGTAAGAGATGGAGAATCAATTAATTCAGAATCTTGTTTAAATTACTCAATACACTGCCCTTCAAAGCGGGTTGTTATTACCTTGACCTTGCTGATACGTACAAACTACCATCATTTCCATGGAACTAGGATCAGAGCATCCTCTCCACTCCGCCCCCCCACACACACCCATCAACCCCTCCCCCAATTTCATATAACAATCCAGTTTCTCTTCAAAATCACTTAAAGAAATAAGTAAGCTGGAAACTTAACAATAATATAGAAAGCCAAATGACACCTGACCTGGTTGTGAATAATTGGAACACAGGTTCAAACAAGTCACATGAAGTTAGTGGGCAGAATCTGCAACAATGTTACTAAGGGTTAGTTCTCTCCCCCTCTCCCTTGCACATGAGGTTTTATCTTACAAACTGCTGTATGTATTGTCACTCAAATCGGGTTTTTTACAACCCTCATATGTGGTTAGTTGTGTCCCTCAACCCCCTTTCCCACCCAGGTGTTATCTTACAGGCAAAATGTATTCATTTTACTCACATCTGGTTCTTGACATAGTCCCTCAGAGTGGTGAGTTGTGTCACTCAATCATATCTCCCACCACCCTTCCCCACCCAAGTGGTTTATATCTTACAGGCGACATGTATTCATTTTACTCACATCTGCTTCTTGACATAGTCCCTCAGATTGGTGTCTTGTGTCACTCAAACACACCCCACACCCCCTACCCCACCCGGGTGGTTTATATCTTACAGGCAACATGTATTCACTTACTCACATCTGCTTCTTGACATAGTCCCTCAGAGTGGTGAGTTGTGTCACTCAACCACACCCCGCACCCCCTACCCCACCCAGGTGGTTTATATCTTACAGGCAATATGTATTCATTTTACTCACATCTGCTTCTTGATCTAGTCCCTCAGAGTGGTGAGTTGTGTCACTCAAACACACCCCACACCCCTACCCCACCCAGGTGGTTTATATCTTACAGGCAACATGTATTCACTTACTCACATATGCTTCTTGACATAGTCCCTCAGAGTGGTGAGTTG